>PVLD010011772.1:0-63644 GCA_004027595.1 Dinomys branickii
TGGATCACAGATCTCAATATTAAAACAGAAACTCTAAATCTATTGGAAGAGAAATTAGGGAAAAATCTTGAAGACATAGGAGTAGGCAGAGAGTTCATGAACAAAAATGAAACTGCAAGGGAAACACTTCAAAGAATCAATAATTTGGACCTCATCCTACTGAAAAGTTTTTGTACATCTAAAGAAATCACCAGCAAAGTAAAAAGAAAGCTCACAAATTGGGAAAAAATCCTAGCTAGCTGTCCCTCAGACAAAGGTCTTCTATCTAGAACATACAAAGAATTAAAAAACATGTACCTGTCCAAATTCAAAGACCCAATCCAGAAATGGGCATCTGAGATGAATACACACTTTTCAGATAAAGAAATACAAATGGTAAATAAATATATGAGAAAATGTTCCACATCCTTAGTCATTCGAGAAATGCAAATAAAAACAATGCTGAGATTCCATCTCACTCCAGTAAGAATGGCCAGTATGAAAAAATCTTCCAATAACAAATGCTGGAGAGGCTGTGGAGAAATAGGGACTCTATTACACTGCTGGTGGGAATACAGACTGGTGCAACCACTGTGGAGAGCCGTTTGGAGATTTCTCAGGAAACTAGGTCTAGAGGTTCCATTCAAACCAGCTATTCCCCTTCTGGGTATTTTCCCAGAAGATCTGAAAGCATCATGTCACTCTGATATATGTGCACCCATGTTTATAGCAGCGCAGTTTGTAATAGCTAAACTGTGGAAGCAACCCAAATGTCCATCCACAGAAGACTGGATTAAAAAACTGTGGCATTTTTATACAATGGAGTGTTATTCAGCTATAAAGAGGGACAGATTTGGGGCCTTTGTAGGCAAATGGTCACAATTAGACACCATACTCATAAGTGAAATAAATCAGAGGTACATGTGCAGGCAACGTATTGTGTCACTGGTGTAAGAACCTGAGGGTGGAAACATAAACTAAGAGACATGAAGTAAATCTTTTCAAAAGTAAAGAACAGATGGACGAGGGAAAGGAGAAAAGAATGAGGCAAAAATGTATGTATGTATGTATGTAAGTATGTATGTATATACATATGTGCAGGATGGCTAACAGTTTTCTACTATTGACTTATGTCATTGAATGGTAAGGAATAGTTGATGACTGATTGTTTGATCAATCTTCTATGTCTATATGTGTTCTCCCGAGCATACATTTTGAAGATATCAATATGAAATGCAACAACTATTGTTGGTTTTCTGTTGCTTTGTCTATAATTCAATTATGATTATAAGTTTATTGAGCTACTTTGTGTCTCTTAATGCTTTTCATTTATTTTTCTTTCTTTTTTTCTCTTTCTTTTTCTGTTGTAGTTGATATAGTTCTTTTTGCTTTCACACTATAAAAAGAAGTTGTACTACTGACTTAGGTCACTTTATTGTAAGGAATAGTTGATGATTAAGTGTCTGATCAATTTTGCATGTCTAGACCTATTTTCCTGAATATACACTTAGAAGTTATCAATATGTAATGCAACAACCATTGTTGATTCCCTGTCACCTTATCTATAACTCAGATTCGATTGTACTATTCTTATGCTACTTTGTGTCTGTTTGTTATATCTTTTTGTTTTTTATACTTTAAAAATAAAAAAACAAAGACACTAACAATTAATAAAAAGAAAACTACACTGGAAATGATGCAGAGCTTTACCATTTACACATATTTGTTAGGTATAATTAAAAGTTTTTTGTTTAAAACAATAGTTTTCTTTTCATAAAATTTTTATTTCCTGGAAAAAAGATAAAATGAAATTTCATAACAAAATAATAGGAGAATAGTAATAGTGATTGCACGTTGTTATCTTTAAAGTAGTTGCTCAGGGTAAAGATATGGGCATAAAATTTTCTCCAACTGATATTAGCACAAACCTTCCTTTTTAATGATCTAAGAGACACTAATAGTATAACTGAATTGCATTTTCCCTTTTCCACAATTTTCTTTCCCATTTCGCCCATCATCAATCCTTTTTCCTTTTGAAGTTTTTTCCCATTTCACAATATCTATTGTACATTTTAGACCTCATTCACTCTCTCAATTTCTCACACAAGGGAAAAAACACATTCTTTACATGTGAGTTTGATTTATAAAAAACATGTATCTGTTAAAAATAAAATACATGTGAGTTTGATTTATTTCACTAATGAGTACAGTATAAATTTGTATCCATTTAACTATAAAAGTCCCCAGTTTATCCTTCTTTATGGCTGACTAGTATAGCACTGTATATAAATACCACATCTTTTGAATCCATTCCTTGGTTCATGGGCATTTGGGTTGTTTCCAAGCTTTAATTATGGCAAATTATGGTGCCATAAACATGGGTGGACATATATCGCAGTGGTACACTGTTTTTAATTCTGGGAAAATACCCAGAAGAGAAATAGCTATACTGAATGGGACCACTAATCCCCTACATTTCCATCAACAGTGAAGAATGGTTCTTTTTCCCCACAGCCCCTCCAACATTATGTTATTGGTTGATATCTTAATGATAGCCATTCTCTCTGGGGTGAAATGGAATCTCAAGTTTGTTTTAATTTGCATTTCTCAAATGACCAGTGATGTTGAACATTTTTTCATACATTTATTTGCCACTTGTATTTCTTCCTCTGAGAAGAGTGTATTCATCTCAGATGTCCATTTTTGGATTGGGTCTTTGAATTTGGGGAGTCTGATTTTTTTCAATTCTTTATATGTTCTACATAGAATTTGTCTAAGGAACAATTGGCTAATTTTTTCCCACTCTGAGTTGTCTTTAGAAGTTGTTGGTGATTTCTTTTAAACTTTAACACTAAAACTCAGTATCCAAAATTGGTTAAACCAATAAAGTTGTTTATAGAGTCCATTTCTATAATACGCATGTTCTCATACCTGAGACTACAAATGAGTATACATCTGAAGATGAAATGTGCTGGAAGTCTCAGCTTCTTTTTAAGTTTATGATGTTAAGATTATATAAACTTAAGGGATGGATAATAGGCAATAAGCATTTTCTTTTATACAATATGCTTTCATATGGACCTTAGAGATATAAAATGATCTAAATTTTGGCATCTTTGTTCTTTTTATTTGGCACAATTCAGCCCTGCCACTTAAAACTTGTTCTATACCTGTTGGCTTTGACTAAACAAGCATTTTGTTAGTGTATAAGTGAGATACACTTGTCTATTAGGAAAAGTCCAAAATTAAGTTAATATGTAAAGACTTCTATGTAGCTGTAAGACTGACCTCAACACTCAGCACCAAAAACTTACATAAAATACACATTGTACGTGTAATATATATAACATATATATGTACTCTGTCTCTGTCTCTTTATATAGATAGATATAGATGATAGAGATATAGAGATATAGATAGATATACAGATATAGGTAGATAGATTTAGATGATATTGATAGATATAGGTATACGTATAGATGATATAGAGATAGATAGATAGATAGATAGATAGATAGAGACACAGATAGACAGAGATGGAGATAGATATGGGGGACCACAGAGGATGTTGTATAGTGCAGAAAACCCACTGCACTGCCTGCACTTAGAGAAGAAATTGAAAACGCACAGAGACTCTAAATAGACACTTGACCCTTTGGTTACCCAAGCAGCAGTTCATAAATGTCTGGAAGCTAGTGGCCAGCACTTTGAGCACTTCTTGTAATTGTACAGGCCAGAGGTAACTTGTATTAAACTCATGATGTCCCAATAAATTCAGTATTAAAGTATTTTTATGTTTTTCTTTTCCTGAAGTGCATGTACATTTTTGACTCTGTACATATATAAAGGCGATAAAATTCCCCTGAGCTCTCCCAATTCTCCCATCGCAGATATAAGGGGCACCAGTAGAGAGGAAAGCAAACATTAAGTGGCAGAGCTTCATGAAACGATTAAAGAAAAGCTGAAGAAATTCAGTGAGTTCAAAGATGACCCAAAAGATGATGGAAAGAGCACACAAACTGATGAGTATAAATGTGGGAGAAACAAATTAAAAACTGGACTAGCTAACCAAAATGAATTTGAATGACAAATTTACCAAAGGTAGGCTCCACAACATGGTGCCAGACAGAATTCATGGGAGATAAAACAAAATTTGTATAGAATTTATAAATTGTAGAAAAAATCAGTGTGAACACAGGGTTTCGGGAATTGAGAAGACAATTTAAAACCCACAACAAAGTATTCAAAGAAGCTTTAAAAACATCTTAAAAACAATAAAAGAACAATAAAAATTTATCTAACAACTACTAGGTGTTGTTAAAGATAACTGAATTAAGAGAAAAAATAGAACAGCAAAAGGAATTAAAAAATCCATTCACAAAGATCATAACAAAATTTTCCAAGTACAAGGAAAGATATCAAACTAAAGATAAGTGAGGCTAATAGACCATCAATTAATATGAAGAAAAAACAAGGTCCTCATGACATATGAAAGTCAAAATCCCAGATGTCCAACAAAAAGAATCTTAAAAGCTATCAGAGAAAAGCAAAACTTCCCATATAAAGGTAAACTTATAAGGCTTACCTCAGACTTCTCAACACAAATTTTAAAAGTCAGGAGAGCTTGAAGTGTTTTAAGCACTAAAAGAAAACAACTTCCAGCCACTAACCTAGAAAACTATTTCAAATTTGATGGAGAAATAAGGGCATTCTATAACAAAGAACACCTTAAGAGATATATGTACATCAACCAAGTACTGACCTCAAAAAATACTCAATAACATCCTAGACAGAGATAATGAAGGCAACAATGCCAAAAGATCAGATGAAACAAATACATTAAGCAAGGGAAGTAGTTAAAAGAAGCAAAATAAAGGAGTTATCAATACAAAGAATACATCTACAGGAATAAATCAATACTTTCTAGCAATAACTCCCAATGTAAATGGCTTCAACTACACAGGTTGTCCGACTGCATGAAGAAGTAGAATCCAACAGTCTGTTGCATGCAAGAAACTCATCTAATCCAAAAGGAAATTCACAGACTAAAAATCAAAGTTTGGAAAATAATTGTCCATGTACCAGGATGCTGATAGCAAGCCAGAATAGCAATCTTATTCTCAAAGTAAGTATCAAGTTAAAACTAATCAGAAGAGGCAACGAAGATCACTACATATTAGTTAAGGAAACAGCTCAACAGGAAGAGATGACAGATATATATATATATATATATATATATATATATATATATATATACAGTGAATATTGGTGCACCTAATTTCATAAACAAACACTTCTGGGCATAAAAGATCAGATAGTAGTGGATGACCTCTATAGCCAACTTTCACAAAGAGATAAATCAACAAAAATTTATCAAACAAAAGGACCTAATACATACCTGCTGAGTGTTCTACCTTATTACAACAGAATACACATTCTTCTGAACAGCACATGGCAAAGTCCGCACAACAGTCCACATATTCTACAGACTCCTTAAATAAACATAAAAGAATCAAAATCATTCCTGTGTGCTATTAGATCACTGTGCACTGAATCTAGAAATCAATCACAATAGAAACCACAAAAAACTGATAAACACTTGGAATTTAATAAGACACTCTTGAACACTCAACAGTTCACAGAAGAAATCAAGGAAATAATGAAACTATTCCTGGAGTCATACAGCAATATTCCTATTTACACCAGAACCTATAGCACCTAATAACAATCATCCTTATAGAAAAGTTTATTATAGTCAGTGTTCACATTAGAAAAATAGAACAACCTCAAATAACCTAATGATGAACCTCAAGATACTCCAAAAATAACAGTCCAAATACAAACCTCATTTAAGGACGGAAATCATAAGAGTGAAGATTAATGAAACTGACACTAGAAAGTAATACAGAAAACAATGAACTGAAGATCTCGTTCTTTAAAAAAATAGACAAAATAGATAAACCATTAGTCAAACTTATCAAAACAAGAAAAGACTTACATAAATGCAATTATAAATTTTGAAAGGTGAAATAACAAAAGGCACTGCCAAAATTCAGAAAATCAGTAGGAAATGTTTTGAAAAATCATACTGCAATAAGTTGGAGAATCTTGAAGAAATGGACAGACTCTGACACATATGAATTACCAAACTGAACAGAGAAGACACAAAAATTCTGTACAGTCCAATAATGATCAATGAAACAAAGCAGAAATTTAAAAAATCCACCGAGAAAAACCCAGGACCTAATAGATTCATTACTGAATTCTACAATACCTCAGGAACACCCCTTAAACTCTGACTGTAGGCCAATCTCCCTAATGACACAGATGCAAATATCTTCAATAAGATATTGGTAAACAGAATGCAAAAGATCATCAAAGGGATTATACATTATGTGTAATTTATATAGTCATATTATACATTATGATTATATGGTTTTTTATCCCAGGGATGTAAGGATGGTAAACATATGCAAATCAAGCAATGTAATATAGCACGTAAACAAAAACAAGGTCAAAAATCACAGTCATATCAATAGATGCAGAAAAAAACCTTTGACAAAATCCAACATACATCCATGATAAAAACTGAAGAAAAATACATATAGAAGGACCTTACCTTAATGTGATAAAAGGCATTTATGATAAGCCAAGTCAACATAGAAAATGAGGAGAAGATAAAATATTGTCCTTTAAAATTAAGAACAGGACAAGGATGTCATGGAGACCACTATGAAGCAACCCTGAGCAGGGCTTACATTAACTGATGGGCTTTTCATGTTTACTTGTGAATCTGTCCAAAGCCTAGGCTCCTTGTCTAGAGAGGGGTAGTGGACTCATAGTAAGTGAACCTCTGTGAGTCACTGATCCCTACTGAGGCCTGTAATGGTCAGTGAAGCTGGAAAGCCTCAAAGGATCAAAGATCACAGCCAAGGATACCTGGATCCAACCCCAATTAGATAAAGACTGTAGCCTCGGGCATCTCACTCCTGGGAGGATTAACTTCATATCTAAATTGGAGAAGTCCTTGAGTGGTTCCACCCTTCTTGAGTACTCCTTCCCTTCTTCTGATAACTAAATAAATACAGACCACCCAGAGAAGGTCTTGGTCTTAGCCCTGAGAGAATCTTAAATTCTGTGAGAGAGCTCTGATCTTCCTGGAGCCCTGAAGTCATTCCATTTCCTTCTTTCTATTTAGCACTCACCATATACTCATTTGGGAGATTGTTGATCTGATCGGTCTTCAATAACTAAGGGATATTATTAACCCAGTAGATGTCCACTGTCACTACTCCTGTTCAATATAGTGCTCAAAATATTACCCAGATCAATCAAGCAATGCAAAGAAGTAAAAGGGATATTTAAAGGAAAAAAGAAATCAAATTATTGCTATATGCAGATGACATGATCCTTTATATTGAAGACCCAAAAATTCTACCAAAAACTTCTAGAATTAATGAACAAATTCAGCAATGTAGCAGAATACAGAATCAACACAGAAAATTAATAGCATTTCTCATACCAATAATAAACACATTGAGAAAGAAATTATAAAAACAATGCAATTCTTAAGAGTAGTATGAACTTAAATGCTTAGGAATTAACCTAATCAAGGAAGTGAAAGACCTTTACCATGAAAACTATATAATTCTGAAAGAAACAATATAAGCATTTATTAGAAAAAAAATATATTCCCTGTTCCTGGATAGGAAGAACCAATACTGTCAAAATGACTGCACTCCTATAACTGATATACACATTTAATGTAACCCCAGTCAAATTACCAATAGTATTTCTCATAAAATTTTTAAAAATACTAAAATTCATATAAAACCAGAAGAGACCCAGAATAGCAAGAGCAATTCTGGACAATAAGAGCAAGGCCAAAGGCATTACCATTGCAGATTTCAAGTTATATTATGAAACTACAGTCATAAAAACAGCATGATATTATCACAGAAACAGAGGTGTATTAGTGGGACAGAGTAAAGAATACAGATTAGAAATGACCCTAGACATATTCAGCCACCTGATCTTTGACAAATGGGCCAAAAACATATGCTGGAGGTAAGATAGTCTCTTTAGCAAATCTGGCTAGAAAACCTGGCTATCCACATCAGAAAACTGCAGCTAAACCCATATCTTTCACCATGTACTAACTATAATAAAAATGGATCAAATATTTAAATATCAAAAAAGAAACAACCTGCTGGAAGACAGGGTAGGCAAAGCTCTTAAAGTCATTGGTGTAGGCCAGTAGTTTCTAAGCAGAACCCTAAAGGTGGAAATAAGATCAAGAATCAACCAATGGAATTATTTCCAATTAAAAAGGTTCTGCACAGCAAAGGAAACAACAGCAAAATGAAAAGACAACCTACAGAATGCAAAAACATTCTTTGCCAGCTACATCTCAGAGGACTGATATCTAGAACATGTAAACAACTAAAAAAATTAGACTCCCAAAATAAAAGGTCCAAACAAAAAAAAGGGCAACTAATTCTTGTAGGAAGAAGAAGTAGAAATGGCCCATGAATGAGTGAAAAATTATTTAACACTACTAGCCATTAGAGAAAGGCAAATTTAAATATTACTGATATTTCATCTGACTCCTGCAAGAATGGCAAATATCAAGAAATCAGAGGACTCCCAGGAAGACAGTGACCGAGTAAGCACCACAGAAAGATCCTCCCAGAGGATCACCACCTAGACACTGGAATATAGCAACATGGGAAAGACAGGAAGAGGAGAAATATGTGCCATGAATCCAGGAAAGATCTGAAATGAGAATTGAGGCCCTCAGAAAGAGCAAAGAAGACCTGTCCTGGAGGAAAGGCTCAGAGGGCCGCCATGGTGCAGTTGGAGGAAGAGGAGGCAGAGAAGAGGGGAGTCACCACTCCAAACACACCCTTGGCCTGCTCCCTCATTCCGGCACTCACAGCTTCGGCTTTGGAGGCCCATGCTCACGGGAGCCTCCTGAATTGGCCAGGGAAGAGTGGAGTTTCGAGAGCTGGTCCAGGACTGGAGAGGAGAAAGCACAGCCCAGAAAAGAGGCAACAGTGGTCCGGAGGTGTTTTCAAACCCAGTGTGAGGATGGGAAGTTACAACAGCCACTAAAACAGAATGCCCACTCTGCAGCAACCTACCCAGAGGCAAAGCAGAGTCAAAGCAACCAGTACACAGCCCACCACACCCAGCCTCTACACCTGCACCGAGGCTATGGCGTTCTGCCTCTGCACTGTGTGAGCAACTACCAGCAGAGAGCAGCAAAGAGCAGTAGCAGGGAACCCAGGGCCACAGCAATTCCCAGGGATCCAGACAAAGAACAAACGGGAACTGGAGCACAACAGTAAGAGAGAGCTGCAGATGAAGGTGGATCCCATGGCCCCTTGCCCTTCTCACTCCAACACCAAGCAGGAAGCATGAGCTGAGTTACTGGGCTTCAGCTCCCACCCTGAACTCCCTCTCTGAGCACCTTGAGTCTCGGCGGCCTGAGCACCCAACGCATGTCCCTGACAACAATGGTCTGAGTCCATGGGCTTCAGGACTCACCCTAAACTACTAATATGAGCACCAAGAGAGACTTCATACTGCTTGAATATATGAACCTTGTATGAACCCATAGTGACAAATTACATGAAAAGCACCAGTCCTGGAGCCCGAGACAACAGCATACTCTGCACAGCAGACCTGCAAAAATCCTCCAATTCTCTCCTAGAACTAATAACTAAACTTAGTATACACCCTGGACTACCACAGTGAGCACAGGTGGGAGAGACCTCACACCACTTATGTCCAGCATTGTAAGTGCACCCAATGTCCAGCTGCAAAGGGCAGGGAGCAGCAACACTGGAGATCGAGAGGTGGGAGCAGGCGAAGACCTGGAACTAGGGTGCAGACCCGGTTCTCTAGATGGGTGGGGACAGCCTCCAAAGAGTCATAGGCAGCCTGCAGGGAGACACTAGTGGCCTATAAGGGGACCCCGGGGGCCTTGACAGGGAGCTCAGTAGCCTGAGGCAGGAAGGGGCTCCCTCCAGGCTACATGAGAACCCTGAAGACCTGGCCCATGCCCCCAGCAGTGTGGCAATGGGGCAGAGCCCAGCAGTCCGCGGGGGCAACCCTGTGGACTCAACCAGGCCCCTGGCAGTGTGGCAACAGGGCAGAGCCTGGGGGTCTGCTTAGGTGACCCTGAGGGCTTGACTGGGTCTCCAGATGTGCTGTATCAAGGCAAAGCCTGGAGGTTCTCTGGGTAACCCTGCCTACTTGACCAGACCCCCAATGGCCTTGAGGGCTTGTCAATGGGTCTTGATCATAGTGAACCTGGTTCTCTGCCTATCTACCATCTTTGAGCGTGGGTGCTTTTCTACCTCCTGCCATAGCAATTTGTGTACACCCATATTTGTTATAGCATAATTTCAAACGGCCATGTCTCTTCCCAATGTGAGAGCCCGAGGGAGTAAATAACCCCAAAAGTACAGTTACTATGAGAGGGAAGATGCTTGATTGGGTGGTAGAACAACGGAGATGAGGGTTGGGAAAATTGATTAATCAAATGAGCCATCATCTGTATAACTGAGTAACAAATGTGAAGATAACATTATGTAATACAGTATCCAGTGTTAATTTCTTACTATCTTCTCTATAATTTGGTATTTCCTTTATTGTTTTTGTGTTAACTAATGCAAAGATAACATTATATAATACAGCATCCAATGCTAATTCCCTACTATCTTCTCTATAATTTTGTATTTCCTGTATTGTTTTTGTGTTATTCTGGTTTATATGCCTCTATTCTTTTGTCTTTAAAATAAAATAATAAATAAATAATTTTTTAAAAATGAAATCAAATAATGACAATTGCCGGCAAGGTTGTGGTGAAAAAGCAACCCTCCTATACTGTTGGTAAGGATGTAAACTAGTAAAACCATTATAATCAGTCTGAAGATTTCTTCTGAAACTAAAAATAGAAATTCCATTCAGCCCAGCTATTTCCTTTCTAGTTATCTTCTCAAAAGAGTCAAATCCATCATATTATGGAGATACCAGTGTTGCTAGCATCTATAGAATTTGGATCACTTCTCTGTCTCCTTCTTTTTTTGATATTTTACTACCATTCTCAACAGGTGCTATAATCAATTGCCCTAAACTCTGTTCTCTGGTTCTCAAGTAAAAAATACTGCCATATTTCACTACGATTTTTTGTCACCTTACAAGATGTCCTGAGGCCCAGCTTTCAGGCCAGAATATATTAAAAAAAAAAAAAAAAGACAATTGGAAATCCTCTTCTTTCACTCTCTTCGTACCCACATGCCACTTTACTCCCACTCCCCAGTGACTTCAGGCAATTGGTGGAGTGATTTTGTCTAATGTTTTATTTAGAGTTTGTATTTGGAATCTTGCTCCAATAAAAGCTACTCAACCACTCTCAGAAACAGGACCTCCTTAGTGCACTTGCAGGTCATGACACATTCATGCTCACAAAAATATTCTTTCCCATGGGAAAGGCAAATACCATGTGATCTGCCTTAGAGGTAGAATCTTAAAAAGCTGAACTCACAGGATCAGGGCATAGAATGGTGGTCACCAGGTTCTGAGGTCGGGGTGTTGGGGAAGATGTTGGTCAGAGGATTCAAAAGTGAGCTGAACAAAAGGAATGTCAAGGGGTTCTATTGTTCATCAATTTAACTATGTTGTTATAAATAATATTGCTCCGTATTTTTCACATTTTCAGTTTTTCTTAGCACATGTGTACAGTGTGTAATGATTATGCTCCCCATGGGAAGCTGGTACACACACCCAGTACGGCCTCGTTCTGCTCCCTTCCCTTCCCCCTCTCCATCCCCTTCCCACTCAGGAAATATCTGTCTCCCTACTTCTGATTTCATTTCTATATTTTATTCTGCTCTTTATTTGTCTTCTGGAGCTTTCATGTAAGAGAAACCATGTGATATTTAAGCTTGCGTGTCTGATTTACTTCACTTCACATTATGGCCTCAAGGGGCCTTCATTTTCCTACAAGTGATTCAAGTTTTCTCTGCTTTCTGGCAAAGTAGTACTCCACTGGCTGTAAATACTACATTTTCTTTATCTGTTCACCTGTTGAGAAATAGGCCCCTTCCAAGATTTCACTACTGTGAGCTGTGCTGCTATAAACATGGGTGCACATGGGTCACTGTCTGTGACTCCTTTGGAAGGACACCTAGAAAACTGAATGGAATTACTATTTTTAGTCTTTGAAGAATCTCCATGTTGTAGTTTTGAAAATTGCTGAGGGATTTTGAATGTTCTCATTACAAAAATAAGAATATGAGGTAATACATTAATTAGTTTGAATTTTCCACTTTGTAATACATACCCATATCAAAACATTGCTATACACCATAATATGTAGATTTTTGTTAATTAAACATATAACTTAAAAATCCTTTTTCCTTTAAGTCTGTCTCCTTTGTCACTATCATCTAGCAAAGATTTTCCCCCGCTCCCTATTCTGCATCCTCCCACTTCCCTGGTAGGGAAGCATTCATGGCTGTCAGCACAAACTGTCCAAACAAGCAGGCAGTAAGAACCTTGACTTTCTTCTTTGCTTTGGCCTCCTACACACCACTTCATCTTACTCTCTGCAAACCACACCCTAGTCCTGGGTCATCACTCTGAAATCTAAAACACTTTTCACACTGACACCTCCTGCTCTCCATGTCTGCAGCATCATTGCCAGGGGCCTGGGGACAATACTATTTGACTAGGTCTTTGGCTAAAGGTCCAAGGAATGCAAAAATGATAGCAAGTCAAATCTCTATCCTTTTAAAAGACATTTTTATATTTTCTAACATTCCAGAATCTTTTGTTTCACACATCCAGGGAAGTTTTTCAAGAACTGCAGAAGTTTCTGAGTTTTCTGGCACTGCATAAAGCCAAACAGGTGAATCTGAGCAGTTCCAAGTAGTAGTTACAAAAGGTCATGTTCAGTCACTAACTTCAGTAGCTGTGGAAACCAAAGCAAGTAACTTCCAATTGTGGGACCTTTATTTAACTCCTTCACAGGTCAGCAGTCATAAAACCAACCTGACACACTTGCTCCAATGACCTTCCTTAAGGTCATGCTTCACACAAAAAGATAATCAGTTTATTATCCATATTGGTACTTAATATAAAACAAGAAGCCTCTTAAGATTTTGTTACCAAACTGTTCACTGTAAAATGGCTATTTTATGTCATTTCACCTTAAGTTTAAAAAGGGAGCGAAAGGCTCTCACTTAGGACAAGTTCATATGTTTCAGGTACATCTGGAAGTGCCATTTCTGGGTTCCTACAGACACCCTCTCTCATCTCTCTGACCCCTGTCTCTCCACCCATTCCTCTCCTCCACAGCACTGTTCATTCTGAGCTGTCACTGTCTGATGATGGGTCTGCCTCCCTCTTAGGAATGAACTCCCATGAAAGTGAACCCCAACATGCTCTGGTCACCTCTGTGTTAGCATTGTTCAGAGAACACTAGTTGAATGACTCTGTTACATGCATTGAATGGCTTAGGAGGCTGGAGGCGATACCGTGAGAAAGAGAATTTTCTGAGGGGTTATTTAAATTCAGCCAGTGGGAAGTTATCAAACTTGGGAACACTCAAGGACACACCTGTTGCCTGAAGGCTTTTCACCTGCTAAGACTCTTAAAAACCGAGGAAAGTAAATACTTTGAAAAACAAAAGAATTTTTTTTCAAGAAAACAAATAGAGCAGGGCCAGGGTTATGCTTCAATCCAAACACAACCATAGTCAGATATCAGATGTCCAGCTGTACACAACGTGGCCTCCATGCATACATATTAACTCCAGAATATACACAAAAAAAACCCATATGCTTATAACTAGCCATCCACTTGGGAATACACACAAATGTGACACACAGTTATGCAGCAGGTTGGACACAAATATACATTGTAAACCTCCTCCAAATGGCCTATCCCAAAGTATATGTATACTTAGCCTACAGACAGATGCAAAGACTGGCACCTTGACACAGACACATACATGCCCCTTTAGACATGTAGATGTACAAGTGTAAACATAAACTGACTATTCACTTATGTACAAACTTCCCCCCAAGTACAGTGCATATATAAATTACTCTATAAACATGGACACAGTGAAGTGTATGTATACACAGAAAACCCAAGCTCGCACACACAGAAAGACAAGTGAGGATGAACACAACAGAGGCATCTACGAGAAAACACTGAAAAAATGATATCAACACACAGATATCTAGAAATACACAAGAAACTTGTGAGGAAGGCTGACCCTCAGGTAAGGACTAAACAACAAAAAAAAGATGAGTGGAGAGTCACAGACAAGGCAGCTAACACTAGTTATTCCTCCTTAGATACACCCTGTGCATCAACCTCCCAGGAGGCCACCTGGGAGGTCCCCGTACTATTCACAGCTTTGGGAGAAGTTTTAATTCTTGGCTGGGTTAAAGAAGGGACAGAGAGGGAGGTGCCCAAAAAATTCTCTCCCTTAAACTTTTCCTCAAAAAGAAGCTTAGGGAAGCCAGAAAATGTGAACACCAAGATAGGGCCTATAGCAGTGGTGGCAAACCTATGACACACGTGTTATTCGCTTTTCTTTTAAGAAAAGAGATGCTGATGTATAAGTTGTTTTTTTCTAAACTAAAACCCAGTATTTAGGGTTGTTGTCACTCAGCAATAAATAAGTGGATTTTGTTTGCAGTTTGGGAACTGATCTCTAAAAGGTTCACCATCACTGGCCTAGAGGAACTCCCACTCGTTTCTTCTGTCTTACAAATTACTAAGATCTAATAAAGTAGCTAACATTTACTGTGCATCTTCTGCTTTGAACTAAGCATGAATTAACTTATATACCTCTCAAAATAACCTAAGAGGTAGATGTTGTCCTTGACCTCATAAGGCTGAAAGTTCAAGATTACACAAAAAGGGGATAAGGTTAGGACTCCAATTCATACAAGAAGATAAGGACCCTTGTGTAACCTTCTTCTATAGGAACCTTGTTCCTAACCACTCATCCAAAGAGGAGCCCATTTATCCAGTAAATGAAATAGAGGTCCAACAAGGGGAAGGAAATTTCTCTGGCTCACCACTAGAACATTCTTCAAGCATGTCACAAGACACTGAAACTAGCATGTGTCCCTCCCTTGTGGTTTGAGACATTGATCCCTCACTCCACATTTTAATAAAATCACAAGGACAAACACAGCTGACCTTTGTGGCCCCAACTACTTCTCCCATGGTACTTCTGCTCCCCAAAGCCCATGGGGGCCTGTCTAAACAGGCTTTTGGTGCCAACTTCACTGAGAACCAAGTTCTCCAAATTTCTACCTCTCTCCTACTCAAGAAAATAAAGGGAAGACAGGGCCAGGCCCATGGCCAACCCAGGTGCAAGCTGGTAATCAGGATTATGTAATTAATACCTGCCAAGCCTGTGCTAATCCTCCTCTCTACTTCTTTCTTCTCCAAAACCAACAAACAACTTGAAACAGCTTTGTTCCCTCCGCACAGGTCTCAAAGTTCAGCAGCATAGAACAGGTACAGCAAGATAAGCCCTTGGAGTGCCAACCTCCCCCACCTCCACTTGTCTAAAGTTAGAGGTTCTGAGGCAGGGTGCAACCCTGGAGGTACAATCATCAAAACCCACCTAGTGCCAACTGCTCAAATGGGGTTCTTCCCAGTGTCTACCTGAGGTCAATCTCAAGCCCACATAAAATTATCTCAAAAATTTAAAAAAAATTAAAATTAAAAAATAAAATTATCTCAGCACCTATCCAATGTTCATGTCAGACCTTCTGGAACCAACTTCAGAGGCAATAAAATGCCACCTTAAGACTTTCCTGAAGGCAACTTCAATGGCCACCTTGGGCCACTCTCAGAATCCTTTGGGCACCACAGGTGGTTCTACCAATATCCTCTTGGCCTCAAATTCAGAGCCAAATTCCTCTCCATTCCAATAAGAAATATACCTGGAGGAAATGTCAGTGCCAACCTGATGCCCCTCCCTCCCTGGATCTACCTCATATTGACATCTGCATCTACCATTGTAATCCAGTGCTGGTGCCAATTTCAGCACTGACTTCCTCTTAAGTTTGGTCCTCATTTATCCCCCCAGGGTGGACTTAGCCAGGAAAAGAAAGGAAAGGGGAGAATTCCCTCACTACCTTGGTGGCCTCAATGAAGTAGATTGTAAATCAGGACTATGATTACAAAATTCAAAAGAGCATGCACACATACACTTAATAAGCTCCCTGGAATTCAACGAGCTCACCAAAAGCTTGCAAGAGAATTTCACTGAAGCAAAGACAACAGGGTCATTCAATCCCTGACATTCACAGGGTCCACTTTAATTCTTCACAGTGGTGTTTACTTCAGTCTCTTCTGCTAGGGTTTCTTCTGCCTGCTAACTACAGACCTAGCAAGACAAAGAAGTGCCTGTAGTGACTAAGCACACTTTCAAATATAACCTTCAGTTCCCAAAATGTTCCCTTTCTATGGATGGGGAAATCAAAGTCCACAAAGGAGAAAATGAAAGTAGGAGAGACAAGGGTTTAAGTCCCTTGCTCAAGGAGCCCCTCATGTATGTGTTTCCTGCCCCCCTCTCTGTTATGTCCTTAGAGCACACATCTATGAGTAGGAAATATCCATGCTAACAATAACAATCATAGAAACGAGTCAGTGAACCCAGTGAGTTTCCCTAAGTATCTGGGAAGCCCAGCAGGGCTCTTTTTAAGTAGAACACCTAGGACAATGAGGATTTTCCACCACTTTTTGGTGATTATTATTATTCTTTCCCAAGGCTTGATCAGTCCCTGTGCCAACTATAACCAGGAGATGCTTTTCTCTAATTCTTTGCAAAGCTTCACTAAAATGTAACTCTGGTCTTCCACTAGCTTCCCAGACACACATAAGCAGTAGAGGCATTAAATTGTATGGTGCCCATCTTGGCCTCAATTTCATGTTCCCATGAGGACTCCAGGGATCAAGGGACAGCCCATGGCTAAAATCAAGCAGGTCAACACACCTGGATTCAGGTGCTCACTTCCAGGATCCTGTTGGACTTGATCTTCCATATACTCTTTCTCTTGGGAACTCCATCGCCCACAGTTCTGTGTCCTTCATACAGCAGGACTCTCAAATCCATACTCTTGGAATTTCCTCTCCTGCGACCTATAAAACCTGTGTCCCACCTCATTAAAAGACTCTCAAATCTGTAGCCACACATAAAGTCTTATGCCAATGAAACTAAGAGTTTAGGATTCCTCTCTCTTGAGACACTAAAACCCATATTTTAGGGGCCCTCTCACCCTGAGACTCTACATCCAAAGCTCAGAAGATCCCATGTAAATATGCTAAAGTTTTCAGTTATGGAATTTATCTACTGCCCCCACCTCTTTGTAATCCACAGCCTTGGAATACTTTCTTTGCAGTATAGAGGCTACTCCGTATTAATGTGCTGAGACAGCCACCTCATTTCCTGGCTGCAAGCCAGATTAGGTGGGGTGCATGGCAGGAAGCGTAGCTAGGAGGTTAAATGTTACAATTATATAATCAGGACAAAAGGCGGTCTCTCCCAGGGAATATAAAGGCAAACCATGTCATTCATCAGCATTTGTCTGTTACCCTCACTGCCACCATGCTGGCCTCAGGGTTGCTTGTGGTGGCTTTGATAGCCTGTCTGAGTGTAATGATTTTGATGTCCATCTGGCGACAGAGGAAGCTTTGGGGAAAGCTGCCTCCTGGACCCACTCCACTACCCTTCATTGGCAACTACCTGCAGCTGAACACGGAGCAGATGTACAATTCCCTCATGAAGGTGTCACCAGGCAGGAGGATGGGTGAAATGGGCTGAGTGTTGGGGGCTACCTGTTTAGCTAGGTACTTGTCAGAGGATTGGCAAAGGTCTTAGGATAAGGGTCTTAGGATAACCATGGTCTTAGGATAAGGTCGACTTGAAGGTTCACTAATCAGGTCTTAAGCTATTCAGTTCCCTGACTGGAAGAAATACATCCCAGTCTTGACTTCTGGGTACTTGATCAGTGCAGACAGTGGCCCCTGTAACTACTTCTACTGGCTCCCATCAGATCAGAGAGCGCTACGGCCCTGTGTTCACCATCTACCTGGGGCCTCGCCGGATCGTGGTTCTGTGTGGACAGGATGCAGTGAAGGAGGCTCTGGTGGACCAGGCTGAGGAATTCAGTGGGCGAGGGGAGCAGGCCACCTTTGACTGGCTCTTCAAAGGCTACGGTAAGGGGGCCACCATGTGGGTGAATACTTCCAAGAAGATTTAGTGGCCTTGGTTCCCCAGCCTTTCCCACTGACTCACTTGCCTGCCCAAGGCTGTAGAGAGTCTTGTATTCTCTCCACAAGCCTGTGCACTGTGCCTCCCATGTGTCTGTCTCTGGCCTTAGGGTTTTTGTGCCTAATTTCTTCTGTCCCCATCCCCCTTACTGTTATGCAATGGAAATCTCTTGCTTCCCTAATAGAACCATCTTCTAGAATCTCTTAAACCTGTCAGTATCCGGTATCCATTTCCTCTATTTGACCTTTCTGTCCTCCATCGCTTCTGTGCTTCCCCACAGCTGTCTTTCCCTTTCCCTCTCTTTCTTGTTCTCTGAGTAAGAATCCCACAGAACATCTACAGTAAAATGCCCTCCTCTCCTCCTGTCATCTCTGCTCTTGTTCATTCCTTTTGTCCTTTTATTGGAGACTCTGTTTCTCCTGCACCTGCCTTGCCACTCAGTCGCTCTTCTGTTTGTCTTCTTTGGTGTGGTCTCTCTCTCTTTTCATAGGTTTGTCGCCTTGAGTCTGTATTCACCTCTCTAGTGACGTAGCACCCTGGTTCTGTAACCATCCATCGTTCTTCCGTTCCCTGTATCTCTGAGCAACCCCTCACCTTTCCAGGAGCCCCTTCGGGGTGGTCCACATCTTCCTCCCACCCTCCTTTCTGACAGCTTCCTTTCCCTGTGCTCACTTTCGCAGGTGTTGCGTTCAGCAACGGAGAGCGCGCCAAGCAACTCCGGCGCTTTTCCATCACCACGCTGCGGGACTTCGGCCTGGGGAAGCGTGGCATTGAGGAGCGCATTCAGGAGGAGGCGGGCTTCCTCATCCAGGCTTTGCGGGACACACGCGGTGAGCCAGGGGGCCCCAGAGAGCGCGGGAAGGAGAGGGAAAACCCCCCAAGTGCAGGACCTGCGCCTTCTGTCGGGCTGGGGACTCGGTGCTCCAGCATCAGGCGCCCGGAGTTCACTCATCCCTGTGGTGTTGTATCCGCCCCTACTTCTCAAGCACCCTCTACCCTCTTGACTGTCTTTCTCTCACCGAAGCCCCGCCTCTCCCGCTGCTCCCTCCCTCCCACCCCTGCAGGAGCAGTCATTGATCCCACCTTCTACCTGAGCCGAACCGTCTCCAATGTCATTAGCTCCATTGTCTTCGGGGACCGCTTTGACTATGAAGACAAGGAGTTCCTGTCCCTGCTGCGCATGATGCTCGGGAGCTTCCAGTTCACAGCGACCTCCACTGGACAGGTGACCTGTTGGCCTTAGCTCGCCCCTGCCGCAACCTACCACCTGCATGCCCCACAAAGCCACCGGTGTCCCAACCTCCCACGCCCTCCAGACAAGGTCCCCTAAAATGCTCTCTCACTGAGGGACACTACAGCAGTTACACCAATATCCACTCTGCAAGGACACCTCAATACCACAAGAGGCCCCTAAAGAGAACCCGAGGGCAAGATAGAAGCTTAAATGCCTGAACATATGGACAGGTACTAAAACTAAGGCTCTACATATAAATATCCAGGGAAAAGTTTTCCTCAAACACCCACAGAAGTGTCATTTAACACAACTCATTCACGTAAAAAAGGCCCTCTAGGCAGCCCGTTTGAATACTGAGCAGGTGAACAGTTGCTCCCTTCACTTTCACACCTGAACCCCAGCACTACATTTATCCCTGAACACATTTTAGAAATCCCCAACCCAAATCCTACAAATGTATGCACAGCTGTCTCCAGCTGAGCTTTCCTGAATGCCTACACCCATAAACAGGTGATCTCTCATAAGCGTCACACCGGAAAATCTCAACAACTAGATACCTCCCAGTGCATCCTTACCTGAATACCTGAAACCAATGTGTACTCCAGTTTGTCTCACCTAAACTTGTGAACAATAGCCCTTATACTTAACCCTTATGAACATTCCCATATACAGTGCCACCCAGTCCCACCTGAATCCTAAACACGTGGTAAAGTGCCTTGATGCCCATGCTTTCCTTGCCCTTACACAGTTTTTACTCCCACCGGATCCTGGCACTGACAGGTGCCTTTTCTTTGCTTCCTCCCTCCACAACCCCAGCTCTATGAGATGTTCTCCTCAGTCATGAAGCACCTTCCAGGACCACAGCAACAGGCCTTTAAAGAGCTTCAGGGGCTTGAGGACTTCATAACCAAGAAGGTGGAGCAAAACCAGCGCACACTGGACCCCAACTCCCCAAGGGACTTCATCGACTCCTTTCTTATCCGCATGCAGGAGGTACATGCAGCAGCCGGCGGGGCGGGGGAGCAATGCCAGGGAGGGAGCCAGGGCAACAGGGACCCACTCACAGGAGACCTCATCATAATCTTCACCTTCCCAGCCACAATTAAATACCTTTTCTTCTTCATTTCCTGGGTCCTTAGGTACAGGTAGAACTTGTGCATGCAAATTATGAGAGCAACCACTCATACAACACTGCTATGAACCAGGCATTATTATAAGTGCTTGACGGTATTTTTCAACCACAACAGATCTTGAACAAGGTTCTATGATGATGACTCCAATTTTACAAATGAGGAAGCTGTAGACCAGGGAGTATAAATGGCTTTTCTGAGGTCACCAGGAAGCCAGAAGGCAGTGAGCTCTAACTCAGACCTGGTCTCTCTGAATCTAAGACTGGTACTCTTGGCCACTATACTCTCTGCCCTTTCCTAACCTAGGCATCAGATACACCTGCTTGGACAGGTGGTCTAGCTTCACAGGTGTAACAGTGGAAGGTCCCTGCCTTCACGTCCCCTCAGCCTTCCATCTGTGCAGAGTGGAGATGTTTTATGTAGGGAGAAATTCAAAGCACCCAAGGAAGGGACCCTTCCACAGGGGTGGGAAAGGAGGCTGCCACTTAAAATTCTGTATCTGTCTCAGAAAAACTGTCCATTATTCTAACCGACTCACTCTATCCTGACATCTCTGCCCACCTTTCTCACAGCAGTTCCCCAACCCTCATTTTCTAAATATTCCTCCCATTTAAAAGTGGTCATCAAGCTGATCATTAAATGGCAGATAGTCACCCATGTGAAGACCATGGAAGAGCATTTCAGGCAGAGGCAGTGGCCTGGGCAAAAGCCTGGAAATTGGAGAGGGCCTGGCAGATCTAGGGTCCCTGGTCCTATTGTAGGTCCGCAACTAAGAGAAATGGGTCAAAGGAGAACCCTAAAAGGCCTAAAGGAAGGAGAAATAGGCTTCACCTGAAGCCCTCTTTCCCTGCAGGAGAAGAAGAACCCCAACACAGAGTTCTACATGAAGAACTTGGTACTGACCACACTGAACCTCTTCTTTGCGGGCACAGAGACTGTCAGCACAACCCTGCGCTATGGTTTCCTGCTGCTCATGAAGCACCCAGAAGTGGAGGGTAAGGCTCAGGGAGCAGGGAAGTGGAGACTACAGATCCTCCAAACTCCCGGGAACCTGCTGCAATGATCCCACTTCTTCCAGGTCCCTGGACACTCAGACACACCCTCCTGTGCAGAGGCAAGGCATTATTCAGCAGCTAGGAAGAAGCTGAGTCCCACTCGCTGATAAAATAATGAAACTGTGTGAACTGATCAGATTTCTTCTGTACTAGGCCCGCTGCTAGCTTCCCCCCACACCCCAGGCCACCCCCTTCCTCATGCCTCACCTATGATTTTGCGGTGATAAGATTGACAGGACCCTGCTCCAGCATTGTGTATGGCAACATCTGGTTTTGGTTCGTTTTTGCCTTTTATAGACAGGGCCTCACTCTGCAGTTCAGGCTGGCCTTGAGCTCACTTTGTAGCCGAGGCTGGCCTCAAATTCACAACAATCCTCCAGCCTCAGCCTCCCGAGTGCTGGGCTTACAGGTGTGTGCCACCTCTCCCGGTGGGTAGCAATACCTGTTTTGAGTGTCTACATCCTTGTGTATGTAGGTGCTGGCATTGCCTCTAGTTTTATATATCGTCTGTACCCAGACCACCTGGTTACCTAAGCACAGTCACCCTTCTCCTCTAGCCAAGATCCATGAGGAGATTGACAGAGTGATTGGCAAGAACCGTCAGCCTAAGTTTGAAGACCGAGCCAAGATGCCCTACATGGAGGCAGTGATCCATGAGATTCAAAGATTCGGAGACATGATCCCCATGGGCCTGGCTCGCAGAGTCACCAAGGACACCAAGTTTCGAGACTTTCTCCTTCCCAAGGTGCCAGCACACAGGGGCCAGTGATCCACTCCCTCAGATTCTTAACACCCTATCCCTATTAAAAGCTTCCCAGCCCATGTCCAATTCCCTCAATCAAAGAATTCCCCAACCTCTATATCCCCTTATCCTTTGCATTTAGAAACGACTGCATCCCATGTCTCCCCCACACCTGATGCCTCAGAGGATTCAACTTCTGTCTCAGGGACTCAGACATCTCCCAGAGCTCCTCTCTCAGATGCCAACCCTGTCCTTCCCATTTTTGTTCACAAGGGGGCCTTCTAATACCTTTCAATACACTCATCCCTGAAATTTTATCTATGTCCTCCTCTTCCCTGCCAGGGCACTGAGGTGTTCCCTATACTGGGTTCTGTGCTGAAAGACCCCAAGTTCTTCTCCAACCCCCAAGATTTCCACCCAGAGCACTTCCTGGATGAGAAGGGGCAGTTTAAGAAGAGTGATGCTTTTGTGCCTTTTTCCATTGGTAAGAGTCCAATTTTTTGCTGCTTAAATACTGCTCAGACCACTGGGCACAGTTTATTTCAGGTCCCCTATGTAAGGTGTAGCCTGTATCTTACCCTAGCTGGGAAGTTCCTCTTGGACTGTACTGTCTAGGCAACCACCTAAAATCCATTTTCTAAGAAATGCCATGTATCTGCACCCAGAAAAAAGGAAAGAGATGAGCAAACCTCATTTAGAGATGGAGAAAATGAAGGAGCAGAGTGAGTTAGAGATTTCCAAGGGTACATATCAATTCTTCAGACTTTTAGAAAAGAGACTGCAGCACAGTAGCCATACTTGACAGTGTATTTGGAGGGAAGGGGCATCTAAACTTCCCGTTGCTAGAGCCTGATGTCAATCACCCTACCTCATGTACAAAAGAACTGAGGTGCTGCAAGGTTAAAAGGCTTCTGGGAAGACCTCTCAGGCCACAGTGACAGTGTGGGACAGTGTAGCTGGGCTTCAGTATGGAGAGTCTTGGTCTCACCAGCGCCCTTCTCTCCTCTCCTCAGGAAAGCGGTACTGTTTCGGAGAAGGTCTGGCTAGAATGGAGCTCTTCCTTTTCCTCAGCACCATCATGCAGAACTTCCGCTTCAAGTCCCCCCAGGCACCCAAGGAAATCGACATATCCCCGAAATTAGTGGGCTTTGCCACCATCCCACCAAACTACACCATGAGTTTCCTGCTCCGCTAAGTCAGGGCTGTGCAGAGGCAAAGCAAAGGGAAGGGAGGGGGGTGGGACTGGGCTAGTGGGAGTGGCTAGCGAGTAGAATGTGGCTGAGAGAAAGAATGGGTTGTGAAGGACAGTCAAGAGCAAAGAAAGAACAGACAGCTCACCTGGTAAAGATACATCTTTCAAAGCTGAGATGAGCAAAGGGAAACCTCGCACTGTGCTATAATAATAACAATAACAGCTATTATTTACTGAGCAAGTATTCTCTGTCAGCTCTGTGCCGAAAGCATAACACGATCTCAGTGCTCACAAACCCATGCAAAGCAGAAGAGCATTCGTGTCTGTGTTACAGGTGACAAAGCTGAGTTTTATAAAGTTTAAGTCTCCGTGGTCTCACAGAACATAAACTCCCAGCAAAAACTTGAACACAAGTGCCCACTGTACTTGGGGCAGATTTTAAAAGTTATCCTTTAAGCCGGCATGGTGGTGCACATCTGCAATCCCAGCACCCTGGGAGGCTTAGGGAGGAGCATGTCTGAACCCAGCCTGGGTAAGTTAATCACTTAGCAAGATCTTGTATTTTAAAAGAGGGAAGGAAGCTGAGGGTGTAGCTTAGTGGAAGTCCTAGTTCCAGCCCCAGTACTGCAAGAAGATAAAAAGTTGCCTTTTCAACAAATAAAACAAGAGCTTAGTACATGATCACACAACCTAAGGAGCCTGGTCAAGGTTTTTTCTTTCTCTCCAGAGCCCTGGCAGACATCCAGGTGATCTGGCTTTACCACACACTTGCCCCCACTCTCATCCACTTGCACACACCAAGAGTCAGGCTGGGGAACAGGAATGGGCCACGCAGTGATGTGTGTGAGGGAGAAAAACAGTCCCTTAGAGGGCCAGGAAAATGTTGGATCAGCACGTAGCCATGAGTATGTGCATGCTCTTAGACAGATCTGCACACAAGTGTATGACTGCATGTTCTTTTCAGGATTTGCATGAACACAGGTCCTGTCATGCTGTTCTAAAGGTTGGGGTCTCCATGGACCTAGGACCAGCTGTAAAACCCAGGTGACAGTCTCAAAATATCTTGCCTGGTCTCATGTGAGTTAGTACAAATCCCTTATGGTAGCTGGATCTGGTGGTGCACACCTGTAATCCCAGCACTCGGGAGGCTGAGGCAGGAGGATCGTTGTAAGCTCAAGACCAGCCCAGGCTATGAAGTGAGCTCAAGACCAGCCTGAACTGCACAATGAGACTCTGTCTCAAAGAGACAGAAACAAAACAAAAACAGATGTTGCCATGTTGGTATGCTTGAGCAGTGCACATTCTGAACAGCTGCATCCATCAGCCTAGAATTTCTGTGTTTCTACAATTATATGCTGCACAACAAGCTTATCCATACAGACACACACAAGGAATTCACCCCATTATAGGGAATATGATATAGATTTAAAAAGAGAAGGGGTATCCTGTTCTCTGAACTCTACAGGATTTATAATAAGCTATGATTGTTATGTTTCTCAATTTATTTTATCTATATCTTACAACACAGGGTCTATGAATGGGCTTCCTCTTGCTCACTAAAATGAGGATAAGGATGAACCCATAGACACACACCATTACCAACATGCTGGTTAACAACCCAGCATCAGATTCATCCATGTGCACATCTTAAGAGGCTTCACCAACCTCTGCCCCAGAAATTTTAAAAACTGTAGAGTAACAAAACCATCAGAGCCTACAACTACTGAGTCTAAAATGCAAAATCTTGGAATCTCAGATTCCTAAACCTTAGATGCAAGATCTCTGGATCACTGTTGCTTGGGATTCTTGGTGTTTAGAATTTCTATCAGAGTTTTTTTCCCCTGCACACAACTTTGGGAATCGAATTCCGCCCCTCTTCGTGGTGGGAAACTTCAGTCCTTCACGCCCAATATTCCTTCTCAGAGTCAAGAACAGGAGGGACTGGAGCTGGTTTTACAAATGAGATACCATACTTCTCAGATAAGGTACTGTAGCTAGCAGACTTTTGCCCTAATATAAGGAGGGAGAGGAAGAGAACAGGTATAAATTCACATAATTTTCAAAAATAAATGTGGGGGGAAAACAGTGTAGCATTAAGGTGTTCCAAGGTGCTGAGAGAAGCCACAGTCTAGTCACCAACACCCAGTTCACACGTGTCTGGACACTGTCAGCTCTGAAACTCTTTAAGAGACAGCTCAACTGGTCTGGGAGTGTGGTGGAAAGAGGATCCCTGTTATTACTCATTTTAGCTCGTGTTTATGATATGTAATGTTTACATTCATTGTGGTTATTTGGTCCCTATACATGGCATATCTTAATTTTTCTTACTTCCTCTTCCCCTACCCTCCCCCTCTTGCCCCTGGCCTCCTGAACCTCTTCCCATTTGCAAGAAATCTGTTTGTTTCTGTCTATTTCTCCTTCACTTTGCTCCTTGTACTCTGCCTTACTCAAATGAAAGATATCATACAGTACTTGTCATGGTTTGTGTCTGGATGTCCCCTCAAAGTCTCAAGTTATGGCAGGAAGGATTTTCAGAGGTGGCTAAATCTAGAGTTTGTGACTGATTCATGGTCTCGTGCTGGGATTAAGGATGTGAGTGCTACACCCACCCTAGGTCAGTTGGCCTGCATACAATATAAGGGACAGAAGGAGGTTTAGCCTCCCCTCCTCTCTTGTTGGTTTTGGTATCTTCCACTTCCATGAACAGTTGTGCCTCTGCCAGGCCTCGTTACGTTAGAGCCAGCCCATTATGGATTGAAACTGCTACAAACTGTGAGCTAAACAAACTTTGGGTGTTTAACCTTGGGTGTCAGGTATTTTATCTCAGCAAGGAGAGAAAAGTTACTAAGACGTGTTTAAACTTACATGTCTGGCTTATTTCACTCAACATTATGTTTTCCAGGTGCATCCATTTTCCAATGAATGTCCCAAATTTGTCATTTTTTAAATAGCTGAGTAGCACTCTATGATGTATAGATATCACATTTTCTTTGTGATTGCCTTATTCCTGAGTACTTTTGGATCCTGAGGAGTGTCCACCAAGCAACTGCAGTGCCCGCCTAACTGTAATCCACCATGATGGATCTCTCACTAATACTATTACGATGTGGTGATGAGTTTGTAACATTAGTGGATGTAATCATATTAATCTCTAAGTTACAAGAGATGAATGTGAGTTTCTCTGGGACCCCTTTTTCTTATACAGTCCCTGGTATAAACTTGCCACACTTTACTGTCTGGAAAGGAAAACAGAACAAGAATGCTTGGGAACTTCCCTTCCTCGGCACAGCTGGGCCATACTCTAATAGAGTTTTAAAAGGAAAGTGGTCTTTCAATCAGCCAGAGAGATGAGGTGGAAGAGAAAGACAAAAACCTAGTGCAGAGTAACAGAGACTAGGGGACACAAAGAGACCTAAAGGGAGAGCCAGAGAAACTGAGAAAGAGAAGCTGAAATTTCCAGACAGCGAGTGACTTACACAAGGACCGAAGAGCAGAGACAGAGACAGGGAATGGGAACAAAAGACTAGATACTGAGAGGTGCTGGAAAGAGTGTAATAAGGGGCCTCTTTTTCTTCTCCCTTGGCTCTTCGTTTTCATCTGTTTCTCTCTTTTCCCCTGCGTTACCTCTCTCTGGCCTTTCTCTCTCTTCCCTCTCTCTGCCTCTCCTTCCTTGTTTTTCGCTCTGATTTCCTCTTTACACATTTCAGTGTGTGGTATACTCTCTGCATCGGATCATGGCTGGGCTGAGGTCTGTATGAGTTTTTGTTGTGTGCTTCGGGGCTGGTGTGCCCTGAATGGGGTAGAGCTTGGGGAGGAAGGCCCCAGAGCCGTGCGCATTGCCCTCACAGTTCATAGTCTCTAGAGCAGAGAATTCCCTGTGATCTCCAAATGGCTGCGATCAGAGATTTGGGGTGAGGAGAACTAAGGACCAGGAGTTTGGGATGAGGATAGCTTTGGGGAACAGCTGTCTTTCTTTCCACATGGCCCTTGAACTCCTGAGTTGTAGAAAGTGTAAACGATAGTTGAGTATTCTCTGAATCACAGATTAACAGGATCACTATTTCTATAATAGACTGATAGTCACAGATATATTATCCTTTGATGCAATCTGTTGTAAAATCATGGAACTTTACATTCTTCACTCCACTGGAATGTACTATTTCATGAAGGTTGAGATTTTTATCTACATTTGGCTTTGAGAAGTTTCAACTACAAGTGTTCGATTGGCATTTAGTAAATGATTCTTGATTCTGGGAATAACAAACCAAGTAATCAAAAAACACTGCTAAAGTAAATTGGCCACAGGGGGAATTGCAAAATTCACAAATATGTGAGAATTTTTAAACTCACACTTAAAATAGCTTTTAATGGGCAAATATAGTTGCATGTTTATGGTGCACTGTACCATGTTTAGATATAGGTATGTATTGTGAAATGGCTAAACAATGACAATTAAATAACATTTACTTAATAAACAATGGATGGAAAAAAGAAAGTATAAACTATATAAAATAATAAAAGAAAACAAAAACATAATACATAAAACATGGAATTCAGTAAATACATCTGAGTGGACAGAAGGAAATTAAAAGCAAAAAGACATATTAAAAATGATAAAAGACACAATAATAACTATTTAAAAACCAAACTAATTTATCTTAAGTGACAAATTATTGTATATATTTAGGTGGTATAATGTAATGTTCTAATGTCCATTAAATCAATGATTTAACTTTACAGTCTGTTGTAGTCAAACTCTGCAAGGGAATAGACTTAATACGGGACACATAATTTATGGGATTATTTTATAATGTTCACCCAAAAAGTTAAATGCAGAAGATCTGTCCATACAAGAGATCTGTCCATGTGCTAGAGACCCAAAGAATCTAGCTGAGGGCCAGATCCCATAGCAATGTCCTGCGTGAAGCCAGCTGAAGACCTGGAGCCCATGGCAATGTCCTCCACCAACCCAGCCAGATTAGTCTAGACTGCATGACAATGTCTCGTGCAAATCTGTATCAAAGATCTGCACTGGGAAGGGCCAAAGTTCAGTAGTGGAAGCTAGAACGACTGCACCAGTGGGATGAATGATCTGTGCCAGCAGGCTGAGGGATCTTCACTGGATCCAGGAAGCAATGCTAAGGGTAAGGACCAGAGATCTCTCGAAGAGAACTGCGGCCATCATCAGTGACAGTGAGGACCCAAGCTCCTCTAATGATCAGAACAGCTGAATTCAAATCAGGAAAACCAGCATGACAGCATGATTCCTCTTCTCCAGGAGAATCAACAGCACGCTATCGTCCCCTCCACTCCTCCTTTCACACTTATGGCAACAATCCTTAGGTGGGCCCTCCACACCCAGCACCATACTGATTCGGTTCAGCTGGGTGTTACAAGTTGACCATTAGTTAATCTACCACACATTACAAGGAACTTGAAAAAGAACAGGAAACTAAAGCTAAAGCAAGCAAAAGGAAATAATGAAGAGCCAGGATTAATAAATAACATAGAGCACAGAAAACTATCCCTCTGACAAAGGGCTTCTATCTAGAACATATAAAGAATTAAAAACTCAGGCCCCTGAAATTCGGAGACCCAATCCAAAAATGGGCATTTAAGATGAATGCACACTTCTCAGATGAAGAAATACAAATGGCAAATAAATATATGAAAAATGCTCAATATCATTAGCCATTTGAAAAGTACAAATTAAAACAACATTGAGATTCCATCTCACCCCAGCATAAATGGCTATCATCAAGAAATTAACCAGGCCTGGGGATATAGCTCAGTGGAATAAGCACTTGCTTAGCAAGGGCAGGGTCCTGAGTTCGATCCCCAGTACCGCCAAAAAAAAAAAGAAAAAAGAAAAAGAAATTAACCAATAAAAATGGTGGAGGAGCAGTGGGGAAAAAAGGAACTTTCGCCACTATTGATGGGAGTGTAGACTGATACAACCACTATGGAAATCAGAGTGGAGATTCCTCAAAAAACTAGGATTAGAAGTACCATTCAACCCAGCTATTCCTCTTCTGGGTACTTTTCCAGAATTGAAAATATCATACCACAGTGATATATGTGCACCCATGTTAATAGCAGCACAGTTTGTAATAGCTAAATCTTGAAAATAACCCAAATGTCCATCAACCGAGGAGTGGATAAAAAAGATGTAATTTTTTTATACAATGGAGTTTTACTCAGCTATAAAAAACATAAATCTGAGGCTTTTACAGGTAAATGGATGCAGTTAGAGACCATACTCATAAGTGAAATCAGATCCACATGGGTAAACACTCTATTGTCTCCCTAGTGTAAGAACCTGAATATGTTTATACAATCTGAAAGGTACAATATATGTTGTTAAAGGGAAAGAAGCTACTCAAAAAGAGAAAAGTTGGGATGAGGAAAAGGAAAAAAGAAAGCAATAATGATGTGGAAATATATATCTATACACACACAAGATAGCCAAGGCAATTATACTACTAATTTCTAATGGCTTCTTGAAAGGAACAGAGTGTGTAGTTGTTTGATCGCTCTTGCATGCCTCTATCTGGTAATCTGAGCAACTACTTTGAAGATAACAATATGTAATACAATAACAACCATTGTTAATTTCCTGTCATCTTTTCTGGAATTCTGCATCATTGCCATTGTTTTTGTGTTTTGTTTTTGTCTTTGCTTTTGTGATTTTGTTTTTGTTCTTTCCTCTTTAAAATAAAAAGCAGTTACTGGAATCAAATGAAAAGGAAGACAACACACCGCAATTTGTGGGACAGAGAACAGGCAGCCCTGAGGGAGAAGTTTATACCCATGAATGTGTACATTAGAAAATAAGAGAGATCTCAATAAACAACCTAATGATGAAATTTAAAGTTCTAGGAAAACAATGAAGAACCAAACTGAAAACTAGTAGAATGAAAAAAATAAAATCAGAAATAAAATTAATGAAACAGAGGCTAATGTAATAATACAAAGTCTTAATGAATCAAAGAGTTTGTTCTTTGAAAAGATAAATGAGATTGATAAAGCCTTAGCAAACAAATCAAACAGAGTGAAAAGACAGAAATGAAAAGGATATAAGAGATAGAGGATATAAGAAATACTGCCAAAATTTTGAAGATCATTACAGAAGTAAGAATCATAATAAGAACAAGAATGAAATGGGAAAAGGGGATTTAGAGGTGGAAGGAAGGACTGGGTCAGAAGTAGAAGGGGAATTTAAAAAGAAAGATAAAACAGGTCTATTGGCACACACCTGTAATCCCAGCACTTGAGAGGCTGAGGCAGGAGGATCATTGTGAGTTTGAGGTCAGCCCGGGCTATAAAGCGAATTCAAAACCAGCCTGAAATGCATAGTGAGACCCTGTCTCAAAAAAATAAAAGAAATAAAAAGAAAGCTATATTATCTATATGTACCCACTCCCCAAGATGAATGTAAGCTTCATGTGCTGAAAACATGTAGTAATGAAATTTTTAAATGCATGTAAAAAGAAAATATTATGGTAGTGTTGTTTGTTAATGTAGTTTGAAATGCTACATTTTTGGTTGGCTGTTTCATCTATTAATAACTATTATTACTGATCAAGCTGCATATACCTCCATCTGCCACATTACTTTTTATTTTTCATGTGATATATATTTTTACTGTTTAGTTTTTCATTATATTTCTTTTTATTGTTTTTTACACTATACATATTTGATTTACACATTCAAATTTAATTAATGTTTTAAAACTATTTTAGTTCTTTCATTAAAGATTTATGTAGAGCTTACCGTGTAAATCTTAATGTACCAGAATCAGTTTTACATTCATATTGATATTTATTCCCCATAGAGCTTAATACCCCACTGTCACAAATAGGTAGATCAACTAGACAAAAAAAAAGAAATATTAATATCAAACCAAGTATGTGAACAAATGGACATGGCAAATGTTTAGAAAGTGTTCCAACCTAAAACATCAGAATACACACTCTTCTCAGCTGCACATGGGATATTCTCCAAAATAAACCATATATTAGCTGATAAAATATATTTAAGTAAATGTAGAGAAACTAAAATCATCCCATGCATACTATCTCACCATAGTACAATGAAACTGGAAATCAATGACAAAGGAAATTACAAAACTTACATTAACACATGGAAATTAAACAACACCCTTCTGAACAACCAATAGGTCACAGAGGAGATTAAAGATAAAAGTAAACAGTATATACAATTAAATGATAATGCCAATACAACATACTGAAACTTATGGGACCCAATAAAAGCAGTCTGATGAGGGAAATTTATAGTGATGAACTCACACATCAGGGAAACAGAATAAGCTCAAATAAATAATCTAATGTTGAACTTCAAATTTCTAGAAAAAGAACATATCAAACTCAAAGCTCATATAAGAGAGGAAATTATAAAGATGAGAGCAGAAGTTAATATAATAGAGACTAAGAAAATAATAGAAAAAAATCAATGTATCAGAAAGTTGGTTCTTTGAAAGAATAAATAAAATTAATAGACCATTAGCCAATCTCACCAAAAAGAGGAAATAAAAAACACAAATTGAAACAATTCAGAAGGAAAACGTGGAAATCACAACAGATCTCACAGAAATCTAGGAGATCATCAATATCTACTATGATAACCTATACTCTAAAGAAATGGACAGATTCCTAGACACAATCATATTGCCAAAACTAAATAAAGAAGATAAAAAATTCTAAATAACCTAATATCAGCCAATAAAATTGAAAATGTAATTAAAAGTTTACCAGCAAAGAAAAGGTCAGGCCCTGATTGATTCACTGTTGAATTCTACAAGAAATTTAGAGAAAAACTAATGCCACTAATGCTGAAACTCTTTAAAGAAATTGAAAGGAAAGCAATACTTCCAAAATCATTGCTAGGAGCAAGTATTATCCTGATTCCAAAGCCACAGAAGAATGAAATCAAAAAAGAAAACTACAGGTCAAGCTCCCTAATGAACATAGATGCAAAATTCCTTACTAAGATACTGGCAAACAAAGTGCAGCAAATTCTCAAGAAGATTATACATCATGACAAGCAGGAGTCATTTCAGGGATGCAGGAATGGTTCAACATATGCAAATCAGTACATTGTAATACACCATATTGACAGAACGAAAGACAAAAAACACATGATCATTACAATAGATGCATAAAAAGCATTTGACAAAGTCCAACACCCATTCATGATAAAAATCCTACAGAAATTTGGAATAGATAGTCATTACCTCAATCTTATAAAAGCCATGTATGACAAACCAATAGTTAACATCATATTAAATGGTCAAAAACTGAAAGCTTTCACTCTAAAATCAGGAACAAGAAAATGATATCCATTTTCACCAGTTAGAGAAGAGAAAAAAATTAAAGGAATAAAGTTAAGAAAGGAATAATTTAAACTATCATTATTTGCAAATGACATGATACTCTACAGAGAAGACCAAAAAAAATGCAGATTTAATATCCAAATTCAATAGTCTAGCATGTACAAAGTTAACACTCAAAACCCACCAGCATTCCTGTACACAAGCAACAAACTCACAGAGAAATTAGGGAAAGCACACTCTTCACAATAGTATCTAAAAATGAAATACTTAGGAATCAATCTAACAAAGGATATAAAAGATCTATACAGTGAAAATCACAGTACTCTGAAAAAGGAAATCAAAGAGGATATCAGAAAAAGGAAAGATATCCCTTGCTCTTGGATAGGAAGAATCAGCATAGTGAAAATGGCCATACTCCCAAAACTGCCATAAAGATTAAATGCAATCCCAATCAAAATACCATTAGCATTCCTCACAGATCTAGAGAAAACATTCCTAAAATTCATCTGGAACCAGAAGAGTCCTAGAATATCAAAAGAAGTTCTGGGCAACAAAGACAAGTCGGGGGCATCACAAACTCAGACCTGAAATTATACTACAAAGCTACTGTGATAAAATCAGCATGATATTGGCAAAAAAAACAGGCCTGAGGATCAGCACAACAGAAAAAAGATGCAGATATAACCCCAAACACACTCGGCCACCTTATCTTTGACAAAGGGGCCAAATATGTTCACTGGAAGAAACATAGCCTCTTTAATAAATGGTGCTGGAAAAACTGGCTTTCCACATGCCAAAAAGTAAAACTAGACCCATGTCTATTACAATGCACTAAACTAAAGTCAAACTAGATCAAAGATCTAAATATTAGAATTAAAAATACTAATTTTCTGGAAGAGAAAATAGGTAGAAATGAAGACATAAGTGTAGGCAGAGACATCACGAACAATACCCAGACTGCAAGGGGAATATTACAAAGAATCAAAAAAATAGAATCTCACCTTATTAAAAAGCTTTTTCACTACAAAAGAAATCACCAACAGGGTGAAAAAGACAACCCACAGAGTGGGAAAAATTATACCCAGTTGTCTGTCAGACAAAGGACTTCTATCTAGATATAAAAAATTGAAAAAAATCAGACCCCTAAAATTCAAGGACCCAATACAATTAAGATGAATATACACTTCTCAGATGAAGAAATACAAATGGCGAATAAATATATGAAAAAGTGTTCAACGTCATTGGTCATTTGAGAGATACAAATTAAAACAGCACTGAGATTCCATCTCACCCTAGAAAGAATAGCTATCATAAAAAAATCAACTGATAAACGCTAGCGGAGCTGTGGGGGAAAAGGAACTCTTCACTGTTGATGGGAATGTAGACTGGTACAACCACTGTGTAAATCAGTTTGGGGATTCCTTTAAAAATTAGGAGTAGAGGTATCATTCGACCCCAGCTATTCCCCTGCTGGATATCTTCCCAGAAGAATTAACAACATCAAACCACAGTGATATATGTGCACCTATGTTTATAGCAGCACAATTTTTAATAGCTAAATGTTGAAAATAACCCAAATGCCCATCAACTGAAGAAAGGATAGGAAAGATTTCTTCATATAATGGAGTGCTATTCAGCCATAAAGAATAATAAACCAATAATATAGGTAAATGGATGCAACTTGAGACCACATTCGTGAATGAAATAAATCAGACTCATAGGTATAAACATCGTAGTCTCACTAGTGTGAGAAACTGAATGAATAAATAAGATCCAAAATGTACAATAGATATTGTGAACTAGGAAGAAACTATTCAAAGGAAAACACAAACTGCAATGGGGGAATAATGGGAAAGAAAGAAATAGAAAAAGAAAATATATATTTATATACAAGATAGTTAAGATAGTTATATAGTTAGTTTCTCTTCGTTCACTGAAAAGAAAGCTTTGTGCTAATATTGTTTGGACGAGATATCATGCCTATATCTTGTACTCTGAATAATTACTACAGAAACCATAATGCACAATGTATTAAATATTGTAACTCCCCTACTGACCTGTTTTGAAACTGTTTTATTGGGGTTTTTTCTCTTTAATATATGTATATATATTCCCCATGAAGTACTGAAATATTTTTCTGATATATCTCTTTTCCTTTTCCCCTCTTTTTCTGGTATTATTTTTATACAAACTGTATCCTTCATGTAACATGCTAAATAATACATCATACTAATTACCCCCATGTACAGGTTTTGAATTTTAAGAAATGTAGAACAAGACAGAGCATTTTTGATAGTATAACTCTTTAATTTTATATTACTATTTACCCATTCTAGATATCATCATATCTTATTACAGTTTGGGGTTACAACTTCATGTCAGCTAAATTAATCACAGTGGCTAGAGGCAGTGACCCATGCAGAAAGCTCAAAATATATGCACTGAGAAGCACAGATACTTGGAAAGGGAGGGTAGGAGGAAACAAAGACCTGAACACAGTAAGTCAACCTGGAAGGAAAGCCCACCAGTTTCCACTCAGTACCAGAACTATTTAGGAAGAGAAGCTGGACTGCTCCACAATCCAGTTATCCCCCAGGTCCAATGGACATTCAATTTTACCAGAGTATCTAACGCCTCAAGGAATGGAGCTGAGTAACTAACACAGCAGTGGCTGGGCTCTGGTCATCTGCACCTAGTCTAGCTGCCATTCTACCATGCAGCGCCCACCTGTCCCGGCTCACTTCTCACTGAAAGAAGAAGCACTGTGAGTGAGGTATTCATAGATCAGGGAATTAGAGAAACAGAACACCAGGGAATCATTCATGCAGATGTGACTAAGATAGGATTGGTAGGCCCTCGAGAAAATGAAAATCAAGCACACAGTCCTGATTAAGAACCTGGACCCAGACACTAAGCAAGCCAAAGCTCAGGGGTTGCAGGGGCAAACAACAGATGTAACCAATGCAGTATGTGGGAGGAGAAAAGACACTTGTACCAGTGCCAAAGCAAGCATATCCCCATTGCTCCACCAAACACCGGCAAGTTCTACACCCAGGGAATACACTGCCTTCTGCCTGCCCTTTGGTGCCTGCATGGGAATCCTAGAACTCCCAAAGAGAAGCTGCTGCCTGCTACGAGTTCACGTCATCACTTAGTTTGTGGGATGGATAGTGATTTTTTGCGGATTGTAGTCTGAGAATTTGGCAAGGGCAGAGAGTCAGCGAGAGGTGGCATAGCCAGAGGGGGTTGAATGGGGTGCTAAGTTGGAGTGATAGACAGAGAGCAGGCCTAAGCAGCTGCAGTGGTGATTATCAGAGGTGGGAAGGGCAGAGATTGAGGTGGTTCCTTCCAAAATCAGCAGAGGAGTAGGTGCATCATAAGCCACACCGTACCTTCCCCAACAGAAGGTATCCTTTATAGGGCTGAGGGGGGAAAACTGGCTAGCCACACCCACAGGAGCACAACTGAAACCAAGCAGAGCACTGCATATAGACGGAACCGGCAAGCTGAGCACTGTCTGGACCTCTCTGCCCTAAGTCAAAGCTTCCCCATTTGTGAATGAAGGGGAAGAGCACACTGGTCAAAGTCTGAGTGTCACACAAATAGAACTGTGAAAACTGTATTTTTGTGTTTTTATATGTGTAGCTGTTTTGATTCTTTCTCTTTTTCCTTTCCTTTTTCTTACTTATCTGATACTTGTTGGAGGTGTATGTAAATGTGATGGGGTGAATAAGAACTAATTAATGCTCTAATTTAAACTATTTTTCATGGGCGTGACAGGTTAACACTTCCAAAAATAGTGTGTATAGAGAATCCAAGTGTAAGTTCTCTATCAGCGTATCTACTGATTCCAATCTTCATGTGGCTTCCTTCAGCCTCCGATTATATTTACCTCTACTGTCGTTCCTTCACCTGCCTCTGAAAATATACTCTGCAAACCCCTCAATATCATAAATACACCAGGCAGGGTGAGCAGTTAAGTAGAACGGGGGAAGGCCCAGCAATATGGAACTAATGAAACTGAGCCAAAAAAGATCAAAAGAATCAATGAATTGAAGAACTAGTTCTTTGGGAAAAAAATTATAAAAGACAAACTCTTAGCCAATCTTATCCAAAAAAGCAAAGACCTAAATCAGGGTGAAAAAGGTGAAATCACATTGGACACCACTGAGACCCAGAAGATTACAAGTAACTACCTTTAAAACCTGCACTCAAATAAATAGGAGAATTCAGAAGAAAAGAATATGTTTCTACATACAATATGAATTACAAAAATTGAACTAAGAAGATGTAAGAACTGTGAATAATCCAATAATAGGCAATGATATTGAAGCAGTAATAAAAATATACCAACTACTAGAAGCCCAGGATTCACTATTGAATCCTAACATAGTTTTGGGAATGGTCTAATGCCACTACTCCTCCAACTCTTTAATAAAATTGAATGGAAATGAGCACTCCCAAAGCCATTTGTGGAAGCTGGTATCACAATAATTCCAAAATCAGAGAAGGAGATAACCAAAAACAGAGAACCACATCCCAATCTATTTAATGATCATACATACAAAAAATCTTCAACAAGACACTGGCAGACAATATGAAAAAGATCATACATAATGACTAAGTAGGCATCATTCTTGGGAATGCGAGAATGGTTCAACACATACAAATTAATAAATAAATACATAATCAGAAGGTAAAACAATAACCACATGCTCATAACAATCCCAATAGATGCAGAAAATGCATTTGACAAAATTCAACCATTCATGGTAAAAACATCTAAGAAAATAGGGATAGAAAAAACTTGTCTCAATTTCATAAAAGGTATTTATGACAAACCTATCACCACATCATATTAATTGGGAAGTTGAAAATTTTCCCTGCAAAATCATGAAGACAACGATGTCCACCATCACCACTTATAGTCAGGGTTTACAAGGGAAAGTATTTAATACAGGACATAATTTATAGGATTATTTTATAATATTCACACAAAGAGTCAAATGCAAAAGAGTGTGGGAGATCTGTCCACACACTAGAGACCCAGAGATCTAGCTTAGGGCCTGGATCCCGTGGCAATGTCCTGCACAAATCTACGTGAAGGCCTAGAGCCCATGACAATGTCTCGTGAAAATCTAATCAAGGATCTGTACTGAGAAGGCCCAAGGGTCAGTGGTGGAAGCTAGAAAGGCTGCACCAGTGGGAGGAAGGATCTGTGCCAGTAGGCTGAGGGAATCTGCACTAAAACCAGGAAGCAACACTTAAACTAAGGACCAGAGTTCTCCTAAAAAGAACTACAGCCATCCTCAGCTACAGTAAGAGCCTGAGCTCCTCCTATGATGAGGACAGCCAAGTTCATACCAGCATGACAAGATTCTCCAGGAGAATCAACAGCACACCATCTTCCCCTCCAGTTCTCTTTTTTACACTGTTGGCAACAACCCTTCACTGGACCATCCACACCAGCATCACGTTGATTTAGTTCAGCTGGGTGTTACAAGTTGATCACCAGTTATCCACCACACCACTCCTGTTCAACACAGTCCTGGAAACTAAGTTAGCCAGAGCAGTCATTAAAGAGAAAGAAAGAAATAAAAGGGATGTGTATAAGACAGGAAGAAATTGACATATTATTTGCCGATGACATGATCCTATACATAGAAGACCCAAAAATTCCACCAAAGAACTCTAGAATTAATAATCAAGTTCTGCAGTGTAGTCAGATATAAAATTAACACACAAAAATCCATATCATATCTGGCATGAACCACCAAACATGCTCACTATATTTTAATGTACTTAAAAGTTCATATTCTTTTTACTTAAATGAGTCACGTGCAAAAATACTTCAAACAACCCAGTGAGACACTTTTTAAAATATTTGCTAAATACTTCTTTTCCTAAATAAAGTTGACTTATAAAAATGAAAACACCTGTACTAAATCAGAAAAATTTTAAAACCAAGCCATCAAATAAAACATTAATGTCATACATGAAAATATCATCAATCCATCTGTTAATATAAGAAAAGCAATAAATGAAACATTTATCTTAAAGGAAATGTTAAGAAAATAATACTGGCCTGCATGGCTGGGGAATAGGCCCTTATTTCTGAAGGGTTCTTGCATAATATGTCTGAAAAGATTTTAAGATTTGGGCAGCACTGCACCTAGAACTTCTACTCAAAATTAATTTGTTTTACAATGTTTATGATAGGATCGTAATTAGTATGTCTCACTCCTTGGTAGTTTGAACCCCTGGTGGTACATGCATGACTGTCCCACGAATGACTGTGCAATTTGTATCACTAGTGGTACAAGCACCCAATGAGACGGTCATGCATTTACCCCTGGATCTCAAGCTATTGGAAAGTATCAACCTTTACTTTGTAGTGAGTGATTAACTAGCAATGGGTAACTAGTTATGGGAGACTAGCGAGGGTTAACTAGTAGTGACTAGTAGCAGACTACTAGTAATGGTTAATTAGTATCTGGTTGCTGGTAATGGGTAACTAACAATGGTTAGCTAGTAATTGGCAACTAGTGAGGGCTAGCCAGTTGTGGTTACTTAGTTGTTGGTAACCAGCCTTGGTAAACTAGCAAGTGACAAGCAGTGTGGGTAATCAGTATGGATAACTAGTATTGTTAGCTAGTAATTGGTAACTGGTAACAGGTAATTGGCAATGTTTAACTAGTATCAGGAAACTAGTAACTGGCAACTAGCATTCATTAACTAGTAAGACATATGCCCACCATTGGCTGTCTAACACGGACAGGTTCTCCCATCACCATTCATCTTAATCTTGAATCTCCCAATCTAATCCTTCTGAATATCAGAAGACCAACTCAGCTCCTTCCCAAACACATGGACATCTGGACTACAAAACCTAGGCTAAAAAAATCATTTCATCTATGCACATCCATCCCAAATCACTCATGGGAATATCTCAGCCACCTTAATCTGAATACCTAGAAAGTAGCAGAACCAAGATAGCTAAAAACATTAGTACCTGGAAAGTTTGTTTGCTAAAAACCTACTACATGTCCTTCAAAGCATCATTCATACACCTTAGACACATGTCCCCTATGAAGCTGACTTGAACACTTGAACACATGAACAAGGTAATACTCGCTTAAATACCTGAGGCCCCATTTTAATTCCTGAACATCTAAAAATGTGCAATCAATTTAAATCCAGTAACCATCTAGAGAACTGACTGCAACCTAACTCACCTGACTCCCAACTTACAAAGACATGCGACACCACCCCACACCCACTCCACCTTATTATAGTATCACTTGAGTTGCACAACACCTGGAGTTCTTCCATGCCAACATCATGTGATTGCCTGAACACTTATAGGCATATTCCTAATCTATCTTCTTCTGAATGTCAGTAATATGCAGGTGTACTCAAATCCTTCTGAATTACATTTCTGGATAATGTCACTCACACTGAAACCACAGATAAAATTACATATATTCTTTCATCAAGCCTCACATAAATATCCAAAACAATATAAAGTTTCCTTAGGCTCCATGCCTTCCTTTCCCTGAGACAGATCCCATTTCCATTGTGTTCTGCACACTTGAAGCTGTCATTGCCCCCCTTCTCACCTCCAGCTGTATGAAATGTTCTCTTCACCAATGAAGCATCTGCAGGGACCACAACAACAGGCCTTTTAAAATCTTCAGGCTCTGGAAAACTTCATACCCAACAGTGTGGAGTAGCACCAGCACACACTGGACTCCAAATCCCTGAGGGACTTCACTGATTCTTTTCTCATCTGCACGCGCCCAGATGGCCAGTTTGAGGAGTTCCAAGCCCAGCAGAGGAAATTCCTCTGGGGAGGAGAGAACAGAAGCTCATTCAAACTAGCCTAGCAAAAACAATGATCAGAATCCCAGTCATAACTAACCATTTCTGTTCCATCTTCTGAGCCCTTATGTAAGGAAGGACATAGGCTAGCAAACCGTAACAACAATCACCTCTATAGCACGACCATTTTCTTGGCACTACTTTAAATATTTGATGATATTCACCAATTTAGTACTCACAACAACTCTTAAACAATATTCTATAATGAGGCTAATTTACAGATGAAAAACTATTGTGGATCAACAACTGGTGGGCAACTTATAACCCCCAGCTGAACTGTGCAAGCCTGGTGCTGGGTGTGGGAGGCCCGCCTGGGGACTGTTGGTAGCAGCATGAGAGGCAGAAATGGAAAAGAAGTTAGGCTGTTAGGAGCAGAGAAAGGCTGTTGGGAGCTCCTAGAACATGTTAGGAGCTGTTGGTTCTTTTGGAGGAACTCATCATGCTGGCTGTCCTGATGAACTTGGCTGTTTTCATCCTCCAAGGAGCTCGGGACCTTGTTGGCACTGAGAATTGCTTCAGTTCACTTTGGAGGAGCTCTGGTCTTCACTTTGAGCATCACTTCCTGGCCGAGGAGGGGAAGGTGGTGCACTACTCAGTATCCTGGAGAAGCTTGGTACGTTGGCTTTCCTGATGGGAACTCAGTTCTCCTGATCATTGGAGGAGCTCAGGACCTCACTGTTACTGAAGATGGCTGTGGTATCTTTCAGGGGAACTCTGGTTCTTCTGAGCATCACTTCCTGGCTCCAGTATAGATCCCTCAGCCTTCTAGAGATGCCTTCATCCTGCTGGCAGAGGTTTTCTAGCTTCCACCATTGACCTTTGGCCTTTCCAGTGCAGATCTGTGAAACAGGCCTACATGAGACATTGTCGTGGGCTCTGGGCCTCCAGCTGAATTCATGGGAGGCATTGTGATGGGCTCTAGATCTTCAGCTGGATTCATGCAGGACATTTGGGGGATCTGGTTGCATGGATAACAATTCCCATCCTTTCACTTTCCATCTGTGTATTTTTCTGTGGATGAATTGTGCCTCTTGCAGTTTATGTTTGTGGTTTTTGTATATTGTTATGTGTTTGCTTTTTGATCTATCTCCAAATCTAAAGTATGGATGGATGAGCTCTACTTGTTTCTGATATAGATGATGGCCATGTTTGCTGTCATTAATGTGGTCTGTTGTCTGGTTCATTAATTTACACTTTAACTAAGTTGTCTGTTTTATTACTTCACACTTTGATTTTTATGACACCATTGCTACAGCTTCCCCTCACTTTATGCTGCTCTCCTTTGTTCAGTTTCTTAGGTCATTAATCTGACATATTACTCTTATTTTAAAGATAATTAAAGAATTAAAATTAAAAAGGATACAGAATTTCAAAACAACATGATAAGAAATCAACAGTGGTTGTTACATGGCCCATTGTTTTCCTCCAGGTTATTGTTCATATTTCCGGGTATAGGCCTGCAAAACTGATATACAGAATTAAGCGTTAACTTTTCCTTTCAATAAGCCAAGTGAAATTAGTACAGTCTCTTTTTTTGAGACAGGCTCTTACTTTGTAGTGTAGGCTGGCCTCAAACTAGTGGAGACCCTCTTGCCTCAGTCCCCCCCACACACACACAAATGCCGGGATGACAGGTGTGTACCACCAAACCTGGCTCACTTTTTTTTCAGCATAGGTAGTTATGGTTTAAAATTTCTCTCTGAGCATTGTGTTAGCTGTATCTCACACATGTTGTCTTGTGTTTTCATTTCCCTTATCCTTTCATCTTTGACCTATTCATTGTTTAAGAGCTTAATTTCCACGTTTGTGATTTTCCCAAATTTTCTCCTAGTATTGATTTGTAATTTTAGTCCATGTTGTCAAAAAACATATTTTAACTATTTGTTTCTTTTAAATTTACTGAGGTGTGTCTTCTGGATTATGATAGGGACTAGACTGCCATCCTACAGAATGTCCACGTGCACTTGAGAAGAATGTACATTCTGCCCTAATAGGGTGGACTCTTGTATTGACATGTATTAGTTCTACTTATAGTACAGTTCAAGTTTTCTGTTTCCATCTTCATCTTAAGTCTAGTTGTCTTATTCATTATTTAAAGTGAAGTACTGATGTTTTCAATTATTATCTTTACTTTGTCTTATTGAATTGCTTATTTTTCCTTTCATTTCTGTCAATTTATATACTTTCACTCTGCGCTACTGAATCCAAGCATTTGTTATCTGCACTACAATGCTATGTCTGTAATGTCAGTGCTAACCTGTTGTCCCTCCCTGTCTTGGTCTAGCAGGCGCTGATAGCAGAATCGTCAGGTTACTCTCTGTCCCTACTGTTCCTGTCCATCTCAGCATTCATAAGCAGCTAATGTTGGTCTCCATGTGAGCTATAATAGAACGGGCCAGGAAATCAGGAAATGAGAAGAGAAGAGGAAAGAGTTCAAATTCCAACTCCATTGCTTACTGCCTCAGTGACTTCAGTGAGGTTAATGATTTACAAGCCCTTTCAAAATAAAGAATCAGAAGACCATGTTTACATTTGCTCATTCTTCCTGGAACAGTAGAAACTCACAGGAGGGTAACTGTTGTTATTATTAAAGGAAAATTTCAAGGAGAGAAGGATGGTAGGACCACTCGTACCTTGCCTACTCCCACCCTCAGCATGCCAGGATCAATTTTAGTTCCTTAGCCTGGAGTTTACTCATGTCTTTCCTGCTGAGTGGCTTTTCTATGGCTTTTCATAAGGACCCAGAACACCCCTAAAGGAGAATTAACACCCTCAACTATGACATTCCCTTCCCGAATGCTGCAATTCCTTGTACAGGATGGAGAAACTGTAAAATGCAGAGCAGAATAGACAGGAGTTTAAGCACTTTGACTTAAAGTCTTCTGATGTACTTGCTCCATACCCAAGCTCAGTATTCTCTCCTAGGCACACTCATAGGTAAAATGTTATTAATTAATAAAAAATAATGTAAAAGATCCATCAAAGCTAGTGAGTGTCCCTAAGAATCTAAGTCAAAATCCAGTGGAGGGTCAGGGAGGAGCTCGGTCCAAAAAGCAGCATGTGAGCAGCCCACCTGCGTGGAACTCAGCAGGTGAGGCGTGCCTGCACTCAGTCCTGGAACTTTCGGTCAGGGAGGAACTCGGTCTATGAAGGAGCATCTGAGCAGCCTTCTGAGAAGAACTCTTGGCAGAAAGTTTAGGGACATTTTCCCTCAGAGAGGGAGCCATTGGAGCAGACTTGGCAATGGACCTTTGCTGGGTGAGCTGCCTGGGTAATTTGTAGCTCAATACTTTTCATCTCACATCGAAAATGACAAAACAGAGGAGCAAAACGCAGTCTCAAAACTCAACCTCACCCAGAAAAAGTCCTGGAAACAATAATATAGGAAAACTAGGAAGCCACATACCTACAATTTCTGAAAAGATCGCATCTGAAATAAAGAAACAACTCCATCAGGCCATAGAAGAGATTACAGCAGAAATAATCTCTCAGGCAAAAACTGAAGTGAAAATAATAATGGAAGAAATGCTCTGCACATATAGAGAAGAAACAGATAAACTAAGAGAAGAACATGGAAAACAAAAGGAAATGTTACATGACCAACTTAGGAATGAATTACAACAAATGAAACAGACTCAAACAGATTGCCAGGAAAAGAAAACTTCCACTGAAAGCTTGCAAAACCGCTTCAGCAAAGCTGAAGAAAGAATTTCAGATCTTGAAGACAGCATGGAAGCTAGCGACCATGAAAGGAAGGATCTCATAAAGTCATCAAGGATCCAAGAAAAACTCAGTCCAATAGCTGCAAGACAAGGCAAAATGAAATAATATCCAAGTAATAGGACTCAGTGAAACAACAGGAGGCAACACAAATGATGTAAAAAGGATATTTGGAGAAATAATAGCAGAAAATTTCCTAAGCACGGTAAAACATGCTGAAGTACAGTAAATTGAGCCATATAGAACCCCAAAGAGCCATAACCCAAATAAAACCACATCCAGACATATAATAGTCAAGATCCCAGACATCCAGCAAAACAACACAATATTAAAAGCTGCTAGAGAAAAGAAACAAATCACCTGTAAAGGAAAGCCCATCAGAATCACAGCAGACTTCTCAACAGAAACCATGAAATCAAGAAGAGCTTGGAGCAAGGTACTACAGATTCTGAGACAAAACAGCTTCCAACTCAGACTGATGTATCCTCCAAAACTATCCTTCAAATTCAATGGAGAAACAAAATACTTCCGTGACAAAGAACAACTGAAGAACGTCATGAGTACCATATCAGCATTACAAAAAGTACTAAAAGATATTCTAGACAGAGAAAAAAGTCACCACAATCCCAAGAACAACAATAGAAAGGAACCCTTAAGCAGAACAAGAAATTAAACAGCAACAGTAGGAAAACAACATCAAGTAAACAGCATGACAAAAATAGGCCAACATATAACCGTTATAACCATTAATGTAAATGGCCTCAATTCACCAGTCAAAAGAAACAGACTGCCAGAGTGGATTAAGAAACAAAATCCCACAATACACTGTACACAGGAAACACACTTTACTCAAAAACGAAATTCACAGACTGAAAGTCAAGGGATGGAAAACAATTCTCGATGCAACAGTTTCCCAGATAAAAGCATGGGTAGCTAATAAGTTTGCAGACAATGTAAACTTCAAACCAAAAACAGTCAAAAGAGATAAAGAAAGCCACTACATACTACTTAGGGGAAAGCTGCAAGAGGAAGAGATAACAATCCTAAACATGTATGCACCAAACACTGGAGCACCAAATGATATAAGTCAAATCTTAACAGATATGAAAACCCAAATAATTAATAACAGTATTGTAATAGGGGACCTAAACACCTCTATGATGCAGAGACAGGTCAACTGGACAAAAACTCAGCAAAGAAATAATAGACTTCAACCAAAGGTGTGAACAAATGAACTTAGTAGATGTATACAGGTGTTTCACTCCACAACATCAGAATACACATTTTTCTCAGCTGCACATGAGTCTTTCTCTAAAATAGACCACATTGTAGCCCATAGAGCATATCTACCTAAATGCAAAAGAATTGAAATTATCCCATGCATATTATCTGACCACAGTGCAATGAAATTGGAAATTAATGACAAAGAGAACTCAAAAAACCCCATAAACACTTGGAAATTAGACAACAACTTCCTGAATAACCAATAGATTACACAAGAAATTACAGAAGAAATTTAAAAATACCTACAAACAAACGAAAATGCAAATGCAACCTACCAGAATCTGTGGGATGCAATGAAAGCAGTCCTCAGAGGGAAATTTATAGCAATGAACTCATATATAAAGAAAACAGAAAGAGAGCAAATAAATAGCCTAATGCTACACCTCAAACTTTTAGAAAAAGAGGAATAAGCCAAACCAAAACCCCAAAGAAGGGAGGAGATTATAAAACTCAGGGCAGAAATTAATGCAATTGAGATGAAGAACTCTGAAAAAAATAAGTGAATCAAAGAGTTGGTTTTTTGAAAGAATAAATAAAATCTATAAACCCCTAGCCAACTTTATCAAAAAAAGAAAGGAAAGAACTCAAATTCATCCAATAAGGAATGAAAAGGATGAAATCACGACAGATTCCACAGAAATTCAAAAGATCATTAATATCTACTTTGAAAATCTTTCCTCCCATAGGATAGAAAACTCAGAAGAAATGGACAGATTCCTAGAAATGTACAAAATACCAAAATTGAGTCAAGAAGATACAAAAATCCTGAAAAACCCAATATCAATTAATGAGATTCAAAATGTCATTTAAAACTTACCAACAAAGAAAAGCCCAGGCCCTGATGGATTCACAGCAGAATTCTATAAAACATTCAGAGAAGATTTAATGCCAACACTCCTCAAACTCTTCGATGAAGTGGAAAAGGAAGCAATTCTCCCTAATACATTTCTGGAGACAAGTATTATACTGATACCAAAACCAGAGAAGGACCCAACCAAGAAAGAGAACTATAGGCCAATCTCCCTAATGAACATAGATAGATGCAAAGATACTCAATAATATATTAGCAAATAGAATGCAACGAATCATAAGGAAAATTATACACCATGACCAGGTTGGGTTTATTCCAGGAATGCAGGGATGCTTCAATATTGACAAATCAATTAATATAATACATCATATCAATAGAGCCAAAGACAAAAACTACATGATCAACTCAATAGATGCAGAAAAACTTTCAATAAAGTCTAACATGCATTCATGTTAAAGACCCTAGAAAAATAAGAATAGATGGCCTCTACCTCAATCTGATCAAAGCCCTCTATGACAAATCAACAGCCAACATCATATTAAATGGGCAAAAACTGAAAGCATTCACTTTAAAGTTAGGAACAAGACAAGGATGTCCACTGTCACCACTACTATTCAACATAGTTCTGGAAGCATTAGCCAGAGTAATTAGACAAGAGAGAGAGAGATAAGGAATAAGAACATGAAAGGAAGAAGTAAAACTATCACTATTTGCAGATAACATGATACTTTACATGGAAGACCCGAAATTAACTTTTTTTTTTTTTTTTTTTTGCGGTACTGGGGATCGAACGCAGGACCCTGCGCTTGCTAGGCAGGCGCTTATTCCACTGAGCTATATCCCCAGCCCCCTCGGAAGACCCGAAAAACTCCACAAGAAAACTCCTTGAATTAATTGACAAATTCAGCAGAGTAACTGAATACAAAGTCAACACCCAAAAATCAATAGCATTCCTATTCGTGAAAAAACAAACTGAGAGAGAAATTAAGGAAACCGTATCTTTTACAATAGCATCCAAGAAATTGAAATATTTAGGAATCTATATAACAATAGATGTAAAAGATTTATTCAATGAAAACTACAGTACTCTGAAAAAAGAGATCCAAGAGGATTTCAATAAATGGAAAAACTTCCCCTGCTCATGGTTAGGAAGAGCCAACATTGTGAAAATGACCATACTAGCAAAATTGTTGTACAGATTCAATGCAATTCCCATTGAACTACCATTAGCATACATCACAGATATAGAGAAAACATGCCTTAAATTCATCTGGAACCACAAGAGACCCAGAATAGCAAAAGCAATCCTGGGCAACAAGGTCAAGTCAGGTGGAATCACAATCCCTGACCTGAAATTATAATACAAAGCTACTGTAATAAAATCAACCTGGTACTGGCTAAAATACAGACTTGAGGATCAATGGAACAGACTCGAAGATGCAGCCACAACCAAAAATACACTCAGCCACCTAATATTTGACAAAGGGGCCAAACAAGCTCACTGGAAAAAGGAAGGCCTGTTTAATAAATGAAATGATGCTGGAAATATTGGCTTGCCTCTTGCCGAAGACTGAAAATAGACCCAAGTCTATCTCATGCAAAAAACTCAAGTCAAAATGGATCACAGATCTCAATATTAAAAGAGAAACTCTAAATCTATTGGAAGAGAAAGTAGGTAAAAATCTTGAAGACATAGGAGTAGGCAAAGAGTTCATGAACAAAAATCAAACTGCAAGGGAAACACTTCAAAGAATCAATAACTGGGACCTCATCCTACTGAAAAGCTTTTGCACACCTAAAGAAATCACCAGCAAAGTAAAAAGAAAACCCACAAATTGGGAAAAAATCCTAGCTGGCTGTCCCTCAGACAAAGGTCTTCTATCTAGAACATACAAAGAATTAAAAAACATGTACCTGTCCAAATTCAAAGACTCAATCCAGAAATGGGCATCTGAGATGAATACACACTTTTCAGATAAAGATATACAAATGGCAAATAAATATATGAGAAAATGTTCTACATCTTTAGTCATTTGAGAAATGCAAATACAAACAACATTGAGATTTCATCTCACCCCAGTAAGACTGGCCAGTATTAAGAAATCATCCAATAACAAATGCTGGCGAGGCTATGGAGAAATAGAGACTCTTCTGCACTGCTGGTGGGATTGCAGACTGGTGAAAACAATGTGGAGACCAGTTTGGAGATTCCTCAGAAAACTACGTCTAGAGGTCCGATTCAAACCAGCTATTCCCCTTCCGGGTATTTTCCCAGAAGATCTGAAAACATCATATCACCATGATATATATGCACCCGTGTTCATAGCAGCGCAATTTCTAATAGCTAAATTGTGGAAGCAACCCAAATGTCCATCCACAGAGAACTGGATAAAAAAGCTGTGGCATTTTTATATAATGGAATATTACTCAGCTATAAAGAGGGACAGATTTGTGGCTTTTGTAGGCAAATGGTCACAATTAGACACCACACTCATAAGTGAAATAAATCAGAAGTACATGTGCAAGCAATATATTGTGTCACTAGTCTAAGAACCTGAGGGTGGGAAAATAAATTAGGAGGTGTGAAGGGAATCTGCTCAAAAGTTAAGAACAGATGGGATGAGGGAAAGGAGAAAAGGAAGAAAGAGGCAAGCATGTATGTATGTATGTACATATGTGCAGGATGGCTGACATGGTTCCACTATTGTCTTATGTCACTTTATGGTAAGGAATAGTTGATGCTTAGTTGTTTGACCAATCTTGTATGTCTGTATGTGTTTTCCTGAGCATACACTTTTAATTTATCAATGTGTAATACAGCAACCACTGTTAATTCCTTGTCACTTTGTCTATAATTCAACTTTGATTTTACTGTTCTTATGCTATTTTGTGTCTCTTTGTTAATGCTTTCCTCTTTTTTATTGTTCTTTTTCTTTTATACTTTAAGAAATAAAAAATAAATCTGAAAAAAAATCCAGTGAAGTTTTTTTATCTTAGTATCCTTGGGAAAGTTGGGACTTTCTGCAATATGTGTGATTGTGGTTAGTATTTCACAAGACCTGGCCGGTCCCTTTGCAAACTGTGACCCTGAGTGATACTCTCATCTTACGCAAATGTTCCACTGAAATGTGCCTCTGGTCATTGACCTTAATCCTAGTCACATAAGGTCGATGGATATTCAATCTCTTATAGAGTCAATCGTGGCTGCATTTTGAAGATTCCACAAAGGACTCTGGGTGGTAAAAGATGGTATGAGGCCAGACCCAAGCAGGTCAACCTATAGGCTCAGATGCTGACTCCAGGATTTGACGGGAATTTTCATATACTTCTAGGAGATCCACATTCACCACTCTGGTACTTCTCATTCAAGACCCTCAAATGACTAATCCTGGAATCTCCTTCTAGCATCTCCTGAACATATATCCCTCTTCACCAACAATCCCAAATCTACAGCCACATTCATGTCTCATCCAATGAAATCCAATGCTTTTGCTCTATCATAGACCTCAAACTCAATGTTTGTGAAATCCTTTCCCAACCTGGAATTCCAATTCCAAAGCTCAACTGCACAATCATGCAAATATTCAATGTTTTCAATTCTTGAGTATTCTTATCTCCATATATCTCCAGTTCTCAGTTTCGTCCTCTTCCAGGGCTAAAACTTTAGTGTAAAACATTACTTATGAATCTGTTCAGATGTCCCACCTCCACCTAACTGCAAGTGACACAAACTAGGCTGGGTGCATGTTGGGGGTGTGGTTGAGAGGTGAAGTGAAACAATTATATAAACAAGAACAAAGGCCACACTTCCATCTCAGGGAGTATAAATGAAAAAACATCTCTGCCATCACTATCTGACTGTGAATCTCCCTGTAACCATGCTGATCTCAGGGATGCTTCTGGTGGCTCTGCTCACCTGCCTGGGGGTAATGGCCTTGATGTCTGTCTGGAAACAAAGGAAGCTCTTGGGGAAGCTGCCTCCTGGACCCACCCCACTGCCCTTCATTGGGAACTACCTGCAGCTGAACACGAACAAGATGTACAGCTGCCTCACGCAGGTGTCTCCAGGCAAGGGGATGGGTGGAATGTGGTGGATGTGGGGATCTGTGTGTTTTGGCTGGGACTTGGAGAAAGGGTACTCATCAGATAAACCAGTCTGAGGATGGGGGAATTTTAAAGGTTAAGCAACTACATGCTAGCCCGGAAAAACTGTATCTCGGGTTGTTCAGTCGCTTGACTGTCAGAGCCTGGGAGAGATGCATCATAGGATCTGAATTCTTGGTACTGGATCTATTCATGGAATAACTCATGTAATCATTCCTACCCACTCCCATCAGATGAGCAAGCACTATGGCCCAGTGTTCACCATCTACCTGGGGCTTCGCCGGGTGGTGGTGCTGTGTGGATATGACGTAATAAAGGAGGCTCTGGTGGATCAGGCTGAGGATTTTAATGGGAGAGGCGAACAGGTCACCTTCAACAGGCTCTTCCAAGGCTATGGTGAGGGGCATACCAAGAGGGGAAAAGTGGCCCAGTTAGACCTGGTGGGCTTAGTTTCCCCTGCCTTCTCTGTTGACTTACCTGCCCACACAAGGCTGTGTAGAGCTTTTTCTGGTGGCCTTCTCCACACATTATCTCTCCCTATGCCAGTCTCCAATTTGTCCTAGAACTCCTTTGTTCTAATTTCTGTCTTTGTCTCTCTGTCCCTGTCTCCCTGTTCTTTCTTTGTATATGTTGTTTCTTTCTCTGGGTCTATGCTTCTCTTAGAACCTCTTCTGATTCTTATAGTGCACTCCTGCTCCTCTAACTTTACCTGATGTCTTTGTTTCTCATCCTCAGCTTCCGTGCTTCCCCATGATTATTTCTGTCTTCCTCTCCCTCCTTTCTTCCTCTGGTAAAATCTCAAACAATGTCTGCTTCAAAGTTGCATTACTTTCAGGGCAACAGCTTCTCCTTTTAGAAGATTTCTTGGGTTTTTTGGTTTTGTTTTGCTACTTTTCTCTCTTCTCCAGTTCAGTTTACAAGTTTTCACAATTTTGTATCAACTTACAGGTGTAAAATAACCTCACTATGTCCCCTTCTGTCCATCTCTCCCTTTACTCTTTCCTCCTTCCACTGAAGTGTCTTTGTACCATTGTTTCTCTACACCTATCTTACCTCTCCATGTCTTCCTTCTTTCGATTATCTTCTTCTAAATCAATCTTTCCCTTTCCATATAGGTCTGATTCTGGCTCTGAGTTTGTAGTTGCAGTACTCTCTCACTCTTTATCTGTATTCATCCCAGTCCTTTCCTATTGGGAGACCCCTCATGGGTGGTCTGTGGCCTTCCCAACCTTTCTCTGACCTCTTCCTAGCTTTCCACTCACCTCCCCAGGCGTGACATTCAGCAACGGGGAGCGGTCCAAACAACTTCGGCGTTTCTCCATTACTACACTGAGGGACTTTGGTGTGGGCAAACGTAGCATTGAGGAACGAATCAAGGAAGAAGCAGGATACTTCATCCAGGCTATTCAGGCCACACGTGGTAAGCAGAGGGCCTAGTATGGAAAGGAAAATGCCTGATAAGAAGGAGCTGTGGTGGGTAGACTGGAATGGGACACAGTTGGGGAAAGGCTCCTGGTTTTGCAGACCCAGGGTCCAATGATAATTATTTGGCTCAACACTGCAGTACCTTCCTCATATTGTCAACCTGGCATCACACCATCCAGTTGCCTTGCTCCCAGTTCCTGTCTCTCCCTGACTCCATTCCATTCTGCAGGAGCCTTCATTGATCCTACCTTCTACCTGAGCAAAACAGTCTCCAATGTCATGAATTCCGTAGTCTTTGGAGACCGCTTTGACTATGAGGACGAAGAGTTCCTTTCACTGCTACAAATGACAACAGCAGTCAAGAAATTTATAGCCTCGCCTCTGGGACAGGTAACATATTCCAGCTTTGCCTTTCACACCCCCACCCAATAAACCTGCCAATAGCAACAAGAAGGCAACAGATATCCCAAGTTTCCACCCTCTTACAGACAAAGTCCTCTCCCAGCCAGCCCCCACTGTTGGACATCTGACCAGTTGCATCATATTTGGACAGGGGCCCAATACCCAGTCTCTAAGGATTCCTGGATATCTCAACAGATGGCCCCCAAACAATCTGCTCTCAGAGTTCACATGGTCAGGTGGTCCCACCTCAAGTTAACTTTATCTTGAACAGATGCCCCCTCCTCAGTCTTTCTAAATGTTTTATCACTGGAATAAGTGACCACTCAGCCATTTCTGAAAACATAAAACTTGATGCTGCAAATTTCAGGTTACCAAAATAATGTGAATTCTATACACTTATAACAAACCAGCCAGCTGGTATATCTAGACAAGTGTCTGATACTAACCCCACTTAACTACACAAAGGACTGCACAGGTACCAGAGCATGTAAGTTTTGGGGCATGTTATTCTCCCCAAACTCTTAATATATGCTCTCCGCCTACTCACACACCTTATGGAGGTGCCCCTACGCAGTCCATTGGAATGTCTAAATACGACAGGCATCTCTATTTGAACATCTGAACTACTGCCCCATGTTATGCTTTCATACCAGTAAATCAGCCCCCAATTTAGATACAAGAATCCAACTAGACCACAGACTACATCTTAGCCAATTTTAATGCCTGAATGCCTACATAGGTTATCTACAAGCACAACCTCACCTGAATGCCTCAAAACCTGGATTTGTCCATTCCCAAATTATTGGAATTTCTGAACAAACCATCTCACTTAAATTCTCGAACAATGATTCTCACACTTAATGACATATAAAATCACATGTCTGTTCCCACTAGGACTCACCGAAATATCTAAATATTGGGCAGCTTCCTGCATCCAAGATGTTTCTTGCCCTGAGGCAGTCCCCACTTTCACCAACTTCTGCCCACTGACTGTCTTTCGGTTATATTCTCTTTTCCCACCACCAGCTCTATGAGATATTCTTTTCGGTGATGAAGCACTTGCCAGGACCACAGCAAGAGGTCTTTAAGGAAATGCAGAGGTTGGAGGATTATATGATCAAGAAGGTGGAGCAGAACCAGCGCACACTGGATCCCAATGCCCCACCACGGGACTTCATTGACTCCTTTCTCATCCGCATACAGGAGGTATGTGCAGCAGTCAGGGTGCAAATGATCAAGGATAGGCAGAGGTAAATCAGGATAGGGAGGAAGGAAGAACTGAACCCCATTCACATTGGTCCTCCATCATAATAATCCTCTTAATCCCAATTCCAGTTGAATGTTGCTGTCTTGTCTACTGAGCCCTAATACAATGAGTACCACGAGTACCAAGGAGTACCATGTGCCAGGCAGTATTTTTTAAGTGTTCCATGTTATTCCCCTATTAGCACCCGTAACAGTTGAGCAATGTTATTTTACTGCACCATTTTACACATGGGGAAACTGCAGCCAAAAGGGTAAGTGGCTTTCCTGAGACTCCACAGAAAGACCTGGTAGACTCTAGCTCTGACCCTAACGCTGGTGTTTTCAGCTACCAGGCTCTAACCTTTGCTACCCTGATTATTATATACACCTGTGTGGACAGGTGACATGGCTTTACTCTGTGACCTTGGAAGGTCTCCACAGGCATTAGGAAATCAATCTTCAGCCTGTGAAGAAAGGGAAATTTTTTTCAAAGGTTCTGAACTATGGAGTCTGAATTTCAAAGGATCAGTGGAATGGAATCTTCCATATGAAGATTCAAGATATTTGGGGAGAGAATAGGACACTGCCACTCAAAATTTTGCATTTTATTCGCAGAAAATATGTCCTAAAGTCACTTGAGACCCCCCTTCCTGACGTTTCTGACCCTCCTTCTCTGTCTCATTCCCTTATGTTGTCAGTGTTCCTACCACTGAAAAGCTGATAACTACAGAACAGATAGTCATCCAGGAAAACAACAGGAGAAGAGCATGTTGGGCAGAGAAGGCATCCTGGATAAAGGCCTGGAAAGTCTAGAGAGAGTGGCAGCTCTGGAGTCCCCCTTCCCAGGGACTCTAGGGCCTGGACCTAAGATAGGTGGATCCAAGGAAAAGCCCAGAAGGTCTCCAAGAGAGTAGTAAATGAGCTCAGACTGACCATCTCTCTTGCTGCAGGAGAAAAAGAATCCCAACACAGAGTTCCACATGAAGAACCTGGTCATGACCATACTGAGCCTGTTCTTTGCAGGCACAGAGACTGTCAGCTCAACTCTGCGCTTCGGCTTCCTGCTGTTCATGAAGCACCCAGATGTAGAGGGTAAGACTGAGGGGGTGGGGAGGCATGGAACACAGATTCTCCAGACTCACTTGAGCTTGCAGCAATCTCCCAGATTTTGGACCCTCTTACACACCCTGCCATGCTAAGATGGCCAGAAACAGGGTCTCACTAGCTATTAAAATATTGCGATTATCTGAAATGATTTGTAAACTCTCCCCTGTTGAGACCACTTTGTGCCAAATTCCTTCTGCCAAGGGCCACCCTGAATATTTTTCTCCCCTGCTTACTCTACAGTGCTTGCACTAACACAGTAACAAGAGTTGATCAAATAGTGTGATTGGCATCTGTTGTGAGAGTCATACAAACATACATAGATACTTGTCATGCATATAGTTTCACATATTTGGACTGCTGTCCTTGCTCTGAGGTCACTGGATGCCAAAATATATTTCACTTCTCTCCCAGCCAAGATCCATGAAGAGATTGACCGAGTGATTGGGAAGAACCGCCAACCCCAGTTCGAGGACCGGGTGAAGATGCCCTATACAGAAGCAGTGATACATGAGATCCAGAGATTTGCAAACTTTGCCCCCATGGGTATATCTCGCAGGATCAGCAAGGACACCAAATTTCGGGACTTCTTTATTCCCAAGGTGCTGCCCTGCCCGCTCTAGAGGAATATCCACACACTCCCTGGAATCTCAATACCCTCTATCCATTAGAAGATTTCCAGTTCATATGCAACTTCTTCAAAGAACTAACTACTACACCCCTTTAGCTCTTCCCAAGTAATTTCCTAGTTTCTGTGACTCCTCTGGTCTTTATGCCTCAGGAGCATAACTTCCACAGCCCAAAAGTCCCTAGAGAATCATATGGAGACCTCCAACTGTTCCCGACCTCCTGCCTTGAGAGAGATGAACTGCATCTCCTTGCGTCATCAGAAACAAGAGCCCTGTTTAAGTTGAACATCTTGTCTCAGGGAAGATGAACCTGCAAAATTCCTCCCTCAGGAAACACCAACCCCATTTACCCAAAAACGTCACCTGGATCACTCCAGTTCCTCCCACTAACACCTCTACGCTTTCAGCACACTCATAGTGCAGCCCTCCTTATAAACATTCCTCCTCTTCCCTCACAGGGCACTGAAGTGTTCCCTATGCTGGGTTCGGTGCTGACAGATTGCAATTTCTTCTCCAACCCAGAAGATTTCAATCCACAGCACTTCCTGGATGAGAAGGGCCAGTTTAAAAAGAGTGATGGTTTTTTACCCTTTTCCATTGGTAAGAGAACAGTGTTGGTGGCCAGACCACCTCTAAAACCAAAAGAGGTCGCTTATTGCTGGTTCCCTCTATCAGGCATAGCCTAGTATATTTATCCAGCTGGGAAGTTTCCTTGGCATCTACCCCCAAGGTAATCAATCAAATATGGGCCCCCAAACTCCTAAATACTAAATATTTATATCTAAGCAAGGGCAGAGATTATTAAAACCCTTTCACAGATTTTTCTAAGGACACACCACCCATCCTTCAGGCTTGTAGACAGAAAACGATAGCACTGAAGCCATTTTGAGAGTCTATTTGGGGAGAAAGGGCATCTAAACTTCCATTTGCTACAACCTGGATGGGTTGTAGTATACATATAGTTTGAAGATAGATAGATGATAGATAGATAGATGATAGATAGATAGATAGATAGATAGATATTGGATCACTCTGCCTAATGTACAAGGGAAACAGGCTCACAAAGGAGGTATCTGAAGCTCCTTGTCCCTGGGAGAACACAGCAGGGTGTTGGTACAGAGCGAGAGTGAAGTGAATGCTCATTTCATCTGCACCCTTCCTCATCTCCTCTTCAGGAAAGCGGAACTGCTTTGGGGAAGGCCTGGCTAAAATGGAGCTCTTTCTCTTCTTCACCATCATCATGCAGAACTTTCGGTTCAAGTCCTCACAAGAAACTGAGGATATCTACGTGCTCCCAAAACCCTTGGGCTTTACCAGGATCGTGCCAAATTACACCATGAGCTTCCTGCCCCGCTGATCCAGGAGTGAGCTGGGGCTCAATGGGGCAAGTTGATAGGGCGACGGAAAAGGGGAGGGACCATGAGTGGGCTTAGTGGTAGGGAGGTGGCCAAGGAATGTGACCAATATTCCATGGAAATGGAGGGTAAAGATGGGTAGGATAAGGAGAAGAAACATAAGATACCTCTAACTTTTCTAAAGGCAGAGTCTTCAACCTGGGATGAGAGAAATGAAAACCATATATTGTGCTATGAATAATAATAATTATGATAATAAATAACAGCTATTATTCATTGAGCAGTATTCTGTGTTTGCTCTTACTAAGAGCATCTTCTGCCCCTACAGGTAAACTCTACAGTTAGAGCAATTATAAAAACAAAAGAGAGAGAAACTAAGAGAGGTGCCAGGTAATGTAATTACCATAACAATTTATCAAAAAGAGTTAACAAAGCAAGGAGGAAATCAGAAACTTAAAAGACCCAGGAAACCAGCCCCCTCACCCACCTCTGATAAAATACAAAAGAGATACAAAGCAGACACCTAAAGACTCTTATTTAATATGTAAAACGGATAAACCTACACATATACACATGTATGTATGTTCTCACTTTAACATCATATTATTGCACCAGATACATACATGTCCCCTCTACTTAACAATTAACTCTAATTTATCTTCCTATAAGTCTCCCCACACACACATATCCACCACAAAAGAACAGGAAGAAAATTAAATGGCCAGAAAAAATTAGACAGAGGTCCCTAAGATTAGGATCAAAGACAGCCAGAGCGCCAATCAAATGGTGATAACTTCCAGGTGCCCATAGGAGGGATGCAAGAGATCATTTGTCATAAATTAAAAGGAGAGGATGACAAATCCTATGAGTATTCACTTCTGGTGCCCCCTACTCTTCCAGTGTAACAGTCTATCTTGTCTTATCCTTTTCCAAATAAATCATCTTCCTTTATTTTAAACACAGCCTCTTTAATTCACTACTAAACGTGAGAGTTTACAATCCCAGTAATTGCATGTTCCGGACAAGATGTGGTATGTATACACCACCCTGCCACAATACTTCAAGACAAAATTGATTAGAAGAGACCAAGAGAGGGACTAGACACCAATACAGTAAGTTCCTGATTTATAAACGAGTTCCATTCTGGGTGAATGTTAGTAAGTCAGGTTTGCTTGTAAGTCTGACAAAGTGGGTCTTATTCACTCTCAACACAAATATACAATGTACAGTGTTTTAAAATACCAAACACTCAGACAAAATACTGTACATTATCACACTGTATAGTAAATACACAGCAATCCAAATGTGACAATGTCCAGCAGGCACATGAGCTACTTCTGCTATTTGTTCACATCTACAAATACCTATAATGAGAGTTCGGTTCATATCTGTGAAAGTTTGCAACTCTATTGTTCACAGGTTGGTAACTTTTCTTCAAGAAGATGTAATTATTGTAAACATTAAATTTTAGAGTACCTAATTATATAAAACAAACACCAAGATGTAAATGTAAAGGTAGGAGCCAAAACAATGGTAGTGATGACATCAGTACCACACTCACACAAATAGATGGATCTTCCAGACCAAAAAGTCAACAAAGAAACATGAGCTGAATTACACTATAAATCAAGTAAAAGGCTGCAGATACAGCTCAGCAGTATATCGCCTGCCTGACAAGTGCAATGTCCTGAGCTTGATTCCTAGTATACCCCCAAAAAATCAAGTGATCATAATAAAAATCTATGAAATATCCCATCCAATAGCCACCAGACATGTATTATTTTCATCACCACATGAAACTTTATCCAAGATGTATCATATTTTAGGTCATAAAGTAAGTGTTAACATTGTTTTGAAATGTTAATTATTTCAAAAATTGAAATAATTTCTTGCATTATATCACATAAGAAGGGCAGAAAACTAGAGATCAACAGCAAGAAATTATATGAATTATATGAATACACTGATGTTGAAATTATATGAATACATATAATTATATGAATAATATGAATACATGGATGTTAGAAGTTATATGAATACATAGATGTTGACCATATCTGCTGAATAAAGATGTGTCTTTGAAGAAAATGGGGGAAATAAAAAGAAAATGGAAACACAACTTACCAGAATAGAGAGGGCACAGTAAAAGCTGTTACAGGATGGAGTTTACAGCTCTGAGTGTCTATGTTAGAGAAACAGACAAATCTGAAAGTAGCTGAATTATGCACCGGAAGGTCTTCAGAAAACAGGAACCAACAAGATACAATACTGGTAGAAGAAAACAAATAATGAGGATTAGATAAGAAATAAGTAAACTACAGACTAAAAGAACAACCCGAAGTATCAGTGCAATGAGCAATGGCTTCTTTGAAAATACAAGCAAGACTGATAAACCCTTAACCAAGGTAAACAAAAGAAAGACACAAAAAAACTAAACCACTAAATTTATTTCTTCATTTTAAAGAGGACATAAAAGCAATAACAAATAACAACAATGAAGACCAAAAAAATACAAAAACAATAAAAATGATACAGGATTTCAAAACAAGATGATAGGTATTAACAGTGGTTGTGATATTACATATTGTTTATCTTAAATGAAGTTGCTCAGATTACCAGATGTAAAAATGCAAGATTGAACAAAGACAATAATAAGTAATAAAAAACATTAAGAATGATACAGAGCTTCATTAAACAAGATGGTAGGAATTCAACGATGATTGTTATATTCCATATTGTTGTCTTCAAATTAGCTGTACAGATTACAAGATATAAGCATGCAAAATTGCTCAAGAAAAATATTTAAGCATTAACTGTTCCCTTCAATAAGCAATAGACATCAAGAATACATTTATCCCAGCTATACTTTTGTATACATATTTTTCCTTTTTTAATTTTAAAGAGAAAATAACAAAAACAAAGGCATAAACAAAACTACATAAAAACAATACAAATGATACAGAATTTCACAACAAGGTGATAGGAAATTAACAGTGGTTGTTGTATTACATGTTGCTATCTTCAAAGTGGTTACTCAAATAACCAAATATAAGCATGTAAGTTTTTTCTATTTGAACTTCATTTTTTTAATTTTAATTTTAAGACAAAAGAACCCAGAACAACACAGAAACAATACAGAAAATACCAAGTTATAGAGAAGATAGTAGGGAATTGCACTGGATGCTATATAACATAAGGTTATCTTCATATTTGTTATAACAAAATCAATAAAGGATATACCAAATTACAGAGGAGACAATAGGGAACCATCACTGGATGCTGTGTTACATAGTGTTGTCTTTGCATTTGTTAACACAAAAACAATAAAGGAAATACCAAATTACAGAGAAAATAGTAGGGGGTTACCAATGCATGTTGTATTATATAATGTTATCTTTGTCTTTATTACTAAGTTATTTAGACGGTGGCTCCTTCAATTAATCAGTTTTCTCCACTTCATCACCATTGTTCTACCATCCTGTCAGTGATCTTCCCACTGGTAATAACTGCACTTTTGGTTTATTTACTCCCTTACGCTCTTACTTTGGGCAGAGATTTGGCTGCTTCTAAATATGCTGTATATTACATGGGTGTACACAAATTACTATGGCAGGAAGTGGAGAAGCACCCTTTGGCAAACCCTCACAGCCGTTGAGTGTCCAGTCAGGTAGGTGGGGTTACACAGCAAACCGCCAGACTCTGTCAGTGTGTCCATGTCTGTAGGCTCAGGCGAGTCTTCAGGGCCTTCCTAGGGGCCAGGCAAAGGGCCTGGCATGCCCTGGGGGCCAAGTGGAGCTCCAGAGGCAGGGCAGAGTGCCTGGCACACCCCAGGGGCCAAGTGGGGCTCCAGAGGCAGGGCAGAGCTCCTGGCATACCCCAGGGGCTGGGCAGAGTGCTTGGCATGCCCCAGGGGCCGAATGGAGCTCTGGGGCTGGGTGGAGCTCCTGGCATGCCCCAGGGGCCATGTGGGGCTGGGGGGGCAGAACACCTGGCATACCTCGGGGGCCGGTATGAGCACCAGATATGCCCCAGGGTGTCTCTCCCTGGCTGATCCAAGTCCGTAGGTTCACCACCGCAGACTCCCGGACTCTGTCCCAACACTGCTCTGTAGGAGGCTCAGTCTAGGTACTCAGGGCTCTCATGCAACCCAGAGGGAGGCCCCTCCCCCCTCAGGCCTCCAAGCTCCCCGCCAAAGTGCCTGGTATCCCCTTATAGGCTATTAGTGTCTTTGGAGACTAACTCCTCCCAGCTACAGAGGCAGGTCTACACCCTAGTTCCATCTCTTCACCTCATCTCACCACTCAATCTTGTTGGGCATTGGGTGCACTTACGATGCTAGGCACAAGTGGTGTGAGGTCTCCCCGACCTGTGCTTACTGTGGTAATCCATGTTGTGTACTAAGTTTAGTTATTAGTTCTCAGAAAGAACTGGAGGATTTTCTCGGGTCTGCTGTGTACAGTATGTTGTTGTCTCTCAGGCTCCAGGACTGCTGCTTTTCATGTAGTTTGACACTATGAGTTCGTACATTTTTCATATATGCAAGCAGTGTGGAGTCTCTCTTGGTGCTCATATTAGTAGTTTAGGGTGGGTCCTGAAGCCCGTTGACTCAGCCCATTGTTGTCAGGATCACATGGTGCCTGCTCAGGCCACCAGGACTCACAGTGCTTGGAGAGGGAGTTCAGGGTGGGAGCTGAATCCTGGTAACTCAGCTCATGCTTCCTGCTTGGTGTTGGAGTGAGAAGGGCGTGAGGCTGTGTAGCCCACCTCCATCTGTAGCTCACTCTTTCTGTTTTGCTCCAGCTCCCTTTTGTTGTTTGACAGGATCCCTGGGAATTACTGTGGTTCTGAAGTCACTTCCATTACTTTCTGCTACACTTTGCTGGTATTTGCTCACACAGTACAGAGGTCTGAGGCCATATCCTTGGGGCAGGCGTAGAGCTGGGTGTGGTGGGCTGCTCACTGGTTGCCTTGACACTGGCCTGCCTCAGGGTCCTGAATAGAGAGATTTCCACCGAGTGGGGAATCTGCTTCATTGGCCTTTGTGTCCTTCCATCCTCACACTGGATTTGACCATTCCTTCTGACCGCTGCTGTTTCCTTTCTGGGCTGCTCTTTCTCCTCTCCCATTTTTGACCAGCACTCAGGACTTTACTCACCTCTTGCCATGGTAAGGGCCAGTGTGATGATAATAGAGAACCAAAACACCCACAACTCCCTCTTTCTGTAGTTCTGGGCTTCGTGAGGTTTCAGCCTGCCTGGTGCTGCTTTCTAGCAAGCCTCGGTCCTCCAACATGTTGCTGAACTGGCTGCTCTCGCTGATCTGCAGCTGCCACTCCTCTGGTTTGCACATGGGAGAGTTCAGAGGGCCGGTGCTGGGGGCGGTGGCTGAGGGAGAGCACCCCAGGCAGCAGCAGGACCGCGGTGCCCGGGGAGGGCTGCGGCGCTCATTGCCCAAAGCCGGCTGCATGGCGCAGGGCTCCAGATCCCGGCAGGAGTGGCGAGCGCGGCACAGACTCGAGTCCAAAGTGGGAGGCGCCATGGAGCCGCTGGGCAGATGTATAGGCATGTAAGATTGATCAAACAATTACACATTAACTGTTCCTTTCAATAAACCAATAGAAATTAGTAGTACAATTATCTTAGTTATCTTGTGTATATAAATATACATATTTTTCCATTCCTTCTTTCTTTTTTTTTCTCTTTTCCCTCATCCCAGTTGTTCTTTCCTCTTTAAGCAGTTTCTTACCCTTTTACAATATCTATTGTACTTTTCAGATTTTATTCATTATTTCAGGTTCTTATACTAAGGAGGCAATATGATGTAAACCATTAAATTTAAAGGTGAAAAAGAGACTATTAGAACAAATACCACTTAAATCCAGAAGTTCATTAGGGAACAATATGAAAAATTAGATGCAATATATCAGAAAAATCTAGAAGAAATAGACGTATTTCTAGACATATGACTTACTCAAATTGAACCAAGAATGTACTAAGAAAACCCTAAATAGACTAATAACAAGTAATAAGATTGAAGCAGCAATAAAAACTCTCCAAGCAAGGAGAAGGTCAAGGTCACACAGATTCACAGCAAAATTTTATCAGACCTTTGTGGAACTAATAGTAATGTTTCTCCAACCATTCTACAGAATAGAAAGGAAAATATTTCCTCCAAACTCATTCTATGAAGCCAATATTACCTAGCTACTAAAACAAATTAAGAATACAACCACCAAAAAACTTACAGACCAATATCTTTGATAAGTATACATGCAAAAAATTCTCCACACTGTAGCGATAAATTAAATTCATCATCACAATAAAAAAGGTAAAACATTATGATCAAGCTGGTTTCATTTCAGGGATACAAAATTGGTTCAAGGTATCCAAATTAATAAGTGTAATATACTACATAAATAGAATTAAGAATAAAAATTACCTCAAAATCTAAATAGATGCAGAAAAGCTCTTTGATAAAATTTAAGATTGTACAGGATGAAAACCTCTTATAAACTATGTATAGAAGAGGACTATACACAACATACTAAAAACCATATAAACAAAGCCATAACAAGTATCATACCAAATGGAGAAAAACTGAAAGCATTTCCTCTAAATCAGTATTGACACAAAGGTTTCCACTCTCAAAACTCTTATTTAATATTGCATTGAAACTTCAGGC
>PVLD010011773.1:0-63649 GCA_004027595.1 Dinomys branickii
TTTCTAAGAGTTTGAGGTGTATCAATAGGTTATTTATTTGCTCTCTTTCTATTTTCTTTGTATATGATTTCATTGCTATAAATTTCCCTCTGAGGACTGCTTTCATTGCATCCCACAGATTCTGATAGGTTGTACTTGCGTTTTCATTTATTTGTAGGTAATTTTTAATTTCTTCTTTAACTTCTTGTGTGACCCATTGATTATTCAGGAGGTTGTTGTCTAATTTCCACATGTTTATGTGGGTTTTGGAGTTCTGTTTGTCATTAATTTCCAATTTTATTGCACTGTGGTCTGATAATATGCATGGGATAATTTGAATTCTTTTTCATTTAGGTAGATATGCTCTATGGGCTAGAATGTGGTGTATTTTGGAGAAAGACCCATGTGCAGCTGAGCAAAATGTGTATTCTGATGTTGTGGGGTGGAATACTCTGTATAAATCTACTAAGTCCATTTGTTCACACTTTTGGTTCATGTCCGTTATTTCTTTGCTGAGTTTCTGTCCGGTTGACTTGTCTCTTTGCATCAGAGGAGTGTTTAGGTCCCCTATTACAATAGTGTTATTAGTTATTTGATTTTTTACGTCTGTCAAGATTTGACTTGTAAAGTTAGGTGCTCCATTGTTTGGTGCATAAATGGTTAGGATTGTTACCTCTTCCTCTTGCAGCTTTCCCCTATCTAGTATGTAGTGGCCTTCTTTATCTCCTTTGATTGTTTTTGCTTTGAAGTTTACATTGTTTGCCAACATAATAGCTATCCCTGATTTTTTCTGGGGCTCTGTTGCATGGATAATTGTTTTCCAACCTTTAACTTTCAACCTATGGATTTCTTTTTGAGTAAAATGTGTTTCCTGTATACAGCATATCATTGGATTGTGTTCCTTAGTCCACTCTTCCAATCTTTTCCTTTTGACTTTTGAGTTGAGGCCATTTACATTAATGGTTATCATGGTTATATGTTGGGTTTTTCTAGTCATGTTATTTACTTGATGTTTTCCTTCTTTTGCTGACTGTTTAATTACTTGTTCTGTTTAGGGAGTTATTTCTATAGCTGTTCTTGGGATTGTGGTCTCTTTTTTCTCTTTCTAGAATATCTTTTAGTGCTTTTTGCAATGCTGGTTTGGCACTCATGAAGTTCTTCAGTTGTTCTTTGCCGTGGAAATATTTTATTTCTCCGTTGAATTTGAAGGCTAATTTTTCAGGATACATCAGTCTGGGTTGGAAATTGTTTTGTCTGAGAATCTGTAGTATCTCGCTCCAAGCTCTTCTTGCTTCCATGATTTCTGTTGAGAAGTCTGCTGTGATTCTGATGGGCTTTCCTTTATAGGTGATCTGTTTCATTTCTCTAGCAGCTTTTAATATTGTGTTCTTTTGCTGCATATCTGGGATCTTGACTATTATATGCCTGTGTGTGTATTTCTTTGGGTTATGGATCATTGGGGTTCTATATGCCTCGATTAACTGAACTTCAGTATCTTTTACCTTGTTTGGGAAATTTTCTGCTATTATTTCATCAAATATTCTTTATATATCGTTTGTGAGATCTCCTGCTGTTTGACACACTCCTATAACTCGAATATTGTTACATTTTGCCTCATCTTGGAGCTGTTGGATTGATTTTTCTTGTGTCTTTGATGATATCATGAGATTCTTCCTTTCACGCTCATAAGCTGCCATGCTGTCTTCAAGTTCTGAAATTCTATCTTCGGTTTCATTTAAGCGGTTTTGCATGCTTTCAGCGTTAGTTTTCAAATCCTCCCATTCTCTTTCGGCCTGTTTCATTCTTGGTAATTCATTCCTAACTTGCTCTTGTAACGTTTCCATTTGTTTCCTATTTTCTTCTAGTCTTTTGTCTATTTCTTCTCTATGTGTACGGAACATTTCTTCCATCATTGTTTTCAGCTCGTTTTTTATCTGAGAAATTATTGTGGGTATGTGGCTTATTTCTGCTTTAAGCTCTTTTATGGCCTGTTGGAGTTGTTTCATTTTGGATGCAATCGTTTCATAACTTGCAGGTATGTGGCTTCCTGGTTCCCCTGTATCCTCACATTCAAAACTTGTTCTGGTTCGGTTGAGTTTTGAGACTGCATTTTGTTCCTCTGTTTTCCCATTTTTGGGTATCAGGTTTAAAATGTGGAGCTATAAATTCCACAGGCAGTTCAGCAGGCAAAGGTCTGTTGCAGAGGCTGCTCCAATGATTCCTTCTCTTTCGGAGAATGTCCGTTATGCTTTCTGCTGAGATTTCCGCTTCTACTCCCTCCCCCGAGACCTGGCTGGGGCGCATAAACAGCTCGCCACCCCAGGGACCTTGCAGGCAGGCCACTCAGATGTTCCTCCCTGGGTGGAGCTCCTTCCCCCCTCACAAATCCCGTTGGGGTGCCTAGCTAGCTCTTCCGACCCAGGGGATCCTGCAGTAGGTAAAGCTCCTTGGATGTCCCTCGCTAGGCAGAACTTCTTCCCGACTCAGGAAAAACCGGTCAGGGCGCCCAATCAACTCACCCTGGGATTGTGCAGACAGGAATGCTGTTCAGATGTATCTCTCTGGATCGAGCTTCTTTCCGACTCAGAAATCCTGCCGACCGCAGCTGCCACAGTTCATGTGGAGCCGGCTGCGGGAGTGGGGCTCTGAGCGGAATCCCGGACCACTGCCCAGATTCACGCAATCTGCCCCAGTGGCGCATTCTCTGAGTTTACTCTGCTCCGCTGCCTCCAGCTAACCCTGGTTACAGCCGCCTCCGAGCCGATCGGGTTCAGGAGCTGGAAGGGTCCATCCAGCCGCAATCACTCTCTCGGCTGTATGCGGATTGAGCCGAGCTGCGGTCCAAGCGCAGCACCGATCCCTCTGGTGCCCAGGTCTCAGGATCCGCCCACTTCTCGCTGCGTGGCTTATCCAGCCGGTCCTTTAATGCTCAGGCCACGGAGAGCAACATGCTCAGCTGGAATTTTGCACCCATGGACCGGGCACCTGCGCGCAAAGGATCGGTCTCTGGGAGAGTTTCCCTCTGCTGCTCACCTGGTCGCCATCTTCCCTGACAAGGAGCAGTATTGACCCTGGTTTGAGTATCAAGGAATTGGGTGGTGTGTGTATTAATTTCAATGCAGAAAAACTTCAGCCTAAAAAGAAAATTCTAGCACAGATAAAGGAGAAAAAGAGAAATGAGTTTCTACAGAAAGCTTTTATTACATCTGATTTTGAAATAATGATTGTGTCCCACCATATAGTGAATCAAAGCATCAACTTCAGAAAAAACGCAGGAAAGAGAAAATACTGTAGGTGATGGATGCTTTGATATGAAAATTCCAGAATTGACTGATGCATTTAAAAATGATTTCAAAGCTCTGAAGATGAGAGCAAGCATGTATCCAAAAATGTTTTACTAGAAAAATGACCGAGTTGGCGTCCAGATTGGAACTATTGTTGACAGGCTTGCTGATTTCTACCATTCACGAATTCCCAAGAAGCAAAGAAAAAGGACTATTGTGGAAGAACTGCTGGCTGATTCTGAGTTCAGAAGATATAACCAAAGGAAGTACTTGGAGATCATGTTTGAAAAAGCAGCAAATGAAGCAGGAAAAAAATTCAAAAAGAAGAAATTTTGCAATTAATATTGAAGTATATTTTACATGTTTTTATTTATTTGTGAAAGTTTTTTTGTTTTGTTTTGTCTTTTTGAGACATGGTCTCACTATGTAGTTCAGGCTGGCCTTGAGCTCACTTTGTATCCCCAGCTGGTCTCGAACTTGCAGTGATTTCCCTGCCTCAGCCTCCCGAGTGCTGGGATTACAGGTGTGCACCAGCACATCCATCCTGTAAAAGATGTTTTAAAGACTAATACCATCACACAATGTAATAGAAACTGGCTCTGTTTATATAGGGATTTCTGAAAATAAAGTTGATTGACAGGGAATCAATCACAAACACCTTGGGATAAAAGTAAGTGCTCTACAAGAGACCCACTGTGGCTTAGACTTTCAAGGGGAAATGAACCTTAACCATTTTAAGATAAGTAACATTTTTATCAGGTTTTCAGGGGTTGGTTATTTAAAGAAAATTTAATTAAAAGGTATAGCATCTGCTAATACATTCAAAGAACTTGTGTAATTTTATATGTATGTGTATATGGACAGAAAAGTTGGTAGAGAGGCGGTGCCCTATAATTAGCTGCAAATTGAGATCCAGAAATTTGGTGAAGGTGGAATACAGAGATCTTGTTTCCTGTTTATAAGTCACAACATACAATGAAAAAGTGATAAGAGTGTTCTTGGAGCAGATGTATGTTAGCATAAAACCAAAGAACTAAGCGAAGTTATAAATAAGCCTTGAAAGATAAATTTCCCAAGAAAGTTTGGGATATAGATGGAAGACATGTCAAAAGCTGTTTTTTAGCACCAGAAAAAGGAATAATTGATCTTTTCTACATTTGTTGTTTTGTTTCAAGCAAAACAGGATAGAAAAATAGCATTTTAATTTGGTCAGAAGGTGAAGTGACCATTTTATTTCCTCTCCAGTGGCACAACATGCATTATGGCTAAGTTGTTTTCTGCCACCAAGGACAGTTGGACATTTCTGTTGCTTCTTAGTGAATTGCAGCCTCCTTTACATCATTGTTTACTGTATTTTTATTTTCCTAGCATACTATTTTGTATTTCAGTAAATGTAAAATCTCATATTTTACTGTTTAGGGTCACAAGCAACTTTGTAAACAGCAGAGACAACAATAACTTCACTGGTGAAGTTAGGGAGGCATTTATATATTCTTTTATAGAAAAACTACTTTTATTTCAAAAATATGTTTTGCCTTCTGTGTAATGCAGAATCTTGTATGACAGAATTAAGAATTGAAACAGGAAGAAGAAATAACTTTATTTTTGTAAGCTACTTGTTAGGGCTTGGATCTTAAACGACCCCAAAGTCTCATACTAAACAAAATCTTGGTTTGTAGCCTATGGTGCTATTGGCAGTTGGTTGAACCAATAGGAAGAAAGGAAGTTAGGTCCCTGACGATGTGCCTTGAAGGAGGTATTTGGGACCCTGCCCCTTTTCTTGTGTCTTGGCCTCCATGATGTTCTCCCTTTCCAAAGTCCAAACGTGACAGGGCTGAGCAGTCCATGGGGACTGAAATCATAAGCTACAATAAACTTTCCTCTTTAAGTTGATTATTTTCTCACAGATGAAAAACTGATCAACTTACCATTTAACTTGCAATAAAGCAGAAAGGCTTTAACAAATGTAAAATACCTTATTTAACTCACAAATAGAAATTATTCAACAAAAATTCACCTATTAACATTTATTGTGTGTGTATAGCTTTTTTGTGTCAAATTTGATGAGCTTCACAAATTATAGTATCTAAGGGCAGACTTTAAGTAAAGGTCAGAAGGTAGAAAATTTCTGTTTTTTGTTCTTCGAGTGATCCTAGCCTACAGGTAGCTGCATACTTGAATATGTGATTGGGTCATGATAACCCTACTTTAAAGTGACTAAATTTTAAGTTGAAGATGTAGTTAATACACCTAACATACCAAATGTTATGCCTTAGCCTAGCTTACCTTAAATAGTATTCCAGATACTTAAATTAGCCTATGCTTGGACAAAGTTATCTAACACAGACACTGTGTAAGTGTCAAATAAGTATGTCACGTAATTGAATACCTGTATTCAAACAATGCTGACAATGCAGCACACGGGTCTTACTGCTCGTTTACCCTTCGGACCCCATGCTGACTAGGAGTTACGGGTCACTGCCACTGCCAAGAATGAGGAGAATGTCACTAGCCCAGGAGAAGGTTCAAGTTCAAAGTATGGTTCCTACTGAATGCAAATTGCTTCTCATCATTGTAAAGTTGAAGAGTTGTAAGTCAAACCATCTCAAGTCAGGGACCATTCATCTTTGAATAATGGTTGAAATTGTCTTGTTTTTTAAGCAAAGTAACTCTTGAGAAAAATTTTAGTTACTTTCTGTCTATGGATTTGCCTAATTTGGACATTTCATATAAGTGGAATTATACAATATGTAAGTCTTTTTTTGGCTTAGCATTAATGTTTTCAAAGTTTGTTCATGAGTCAATATTTCAACCCTTTTCATTGTGGAATAATATTCCATCAAATAAATACACTACATCTTATTTATCAGTTGATAGACATTTTATTGTCAGCTGTTTCTACAGCTGACCATAAAAAATAATGCCACTATGGACATTCCTGTACACATTTTTGTATAGACATATTTTTTATTTTTATTGTTTTTGGTTTTTTGAGATAAGATCTTGCTATATAATTCAGGATGCCCTTAAAGTATGTAACTAGGGTTGGCCTTTAACTTGCAGCAATCTTCCTGCCTCAGCCTCCTGGCTGTTGGGATTACAGACCAGTGTCACTATGCCCTACCCTGGGCATATTTTTTAATTCTTTTGGGTCTATACTTAGAAGTGGATTTCTGGGTCACATAACTTAATGTTTAATTTTTGAGGAATTGCCAAACTTTTCTAAAGAAGCTGTGCTATTTCACATACTCATTGACAATGCATGAGGATTTCAATCTTGTCAATATTTGCATTATCTGTCTTATGTCCCTTCCTATCATGATTTTGAACTGAGAAACTTTTAAAATATTTTTTATTAAGGGCTATGAAAATATCCAGAGAGAATAATCCAGAAAAAATATGATGCAATTTTAAAAAAGTAAAAAAAGGTATTATGGAAATTAAACTTAACTAGAGAATAATAAAAACATTAAGCAAAATCAAAGTCAGTAGTGAATTATCTCTAAAATTACTCATGAAAGAGAGCTCTGGCAACTTGAAAAGACCAGTTGCCTATCTTTCTAAGTCATCATGTTTCACCTTAAATTAGTGCTAATAATAATCCAATAATAATTTCCATTCTTATCATTTGACTGATGACCTCGTGGTGACTTGACATGAACCTCTTATCATAAATATGTGGAGTACAAGAGAAAGGCGGATGTGTGAATCCAAAAGAAAATGTCTATCATTATAAAGAATCCCAGTTTTACATTTTAGAATACTATACATTTGGAAGGCATGAATACGTTTAATACACCATGAAATTAACAATAATAAATTGTCATTATTTTGTTTCTTTATTTAGTTTGTACCAAAAGCATCTTTTAATCAGAAAACCTTATTGTCTTTTTTTTTTTTTTTGAAAACCTAACCTTTTCACAATGGCCAGTGTAAACATAGCACAATAATATATTTTGAACAATATTTATTGAGGTGTCTGTCATAAGGCTGTGGAGCTACTGGGGCACCCTGTTAAGGGGTAAAACCTGGTTAATGTTATTTCAGGCAGTTGTTTTTTATTCATCAGTTGTACTCTTGTCCAATAATCTCTCCCCATCCTAAAGGATTTTTGTTTATCAAATTTTTGATGTCCTATGAAAATCTATTCACAATACTTGATGCATTAATTTTGAACAACGAGACTCTCAAGTCATAATACATAAACAACAGTATGCATTAGATTTATAAAATCAATTTTAACATCATTTTTATTAGTCAAAAACTTGGTAGAAGCAAATCTTTAATTTAGGTAACATTTACCTATAAGCCAAATTAGATTACAGACAGTTGCTTCAAAAATGAAAAAGCAGAAAAAGAAGAAAAATTTGTTAAGCTTAAATAAAACTACTGTTCACAGATTGGACAGGAAGACAAACAAAAAACACATAAGACAACTTGCTTATAAAATCAAAGTACACTCAAATACATTTGGCCAAATTGAATCATAATAATTTCTTTTGATCTAGGAATGGGGCTATTTGCTAAGTAACTTCCCACACATACACGCCAGTGTCTATTAAAATCCAATACATTTTTTCCCTACATTGGTGGTTAGCACGGGTTCCCTGAGGCTGAGAGACAGACCCATGACCTCATCAATCTGAAATTTCCTCTGAGTCCATCACAAACACTTCCCTTTTCTCTTTTTCTCCTCCTTTCCTAGCAGCTTTGGACATTCCTGTTTGTACTGTGCCCTCTTCTTGTGACCGGCACACTGGTCTGGATCGAAGAGAGTGTGGTGACCTCCTCCCTGCTGGTCTCTTCTCCTAGCTCTTGACTAGGCCTCCTTCTTGTAAGCTGCCAACATTATCCTTCTCTTTTCCTGCTTAAATCTGCATTCTGTAGCCTCTTTATTATGAAACAATTTTGGGCAATTTCTACCAGCTGCAACAAGTTCATCTCAGCAATAGCTTCCAATTTCTGCAGCTGGAGATACTTCTGCCACCTTATGTAAGTTAGAGAGGCAATGAACCTCGACAGAAGCTCTTTCCTCAAAGCTCAGCGACTTTTTGAAAGCATTTAGCCTCTCCTCAGTGTTATAATCCCGGTTGGGGATTCTTCATCCTCTATAGTTTTTCCCATATTTAATTGGTTTCTTGGCCACTTTTAAAACCCTTTCCCTCCCCTCTGAAGAAAATAAAGTTAACATTATCTGTCAACAATAATCCCATGTGAGGTGGTGGTGAGTCTTAAACACCGATTCTAGCAAAATAATCAAAGCCTGAGTCTGCTCTGTAAAGGGGGACTTTGAGTTCTCCAACTGTATAATCAGGGTTTCCTCCCAGCCCCATCGCAGCGTCCTGCTGGAGAGAGAAGACTGTGGCTGAGTTGGGAGACAAAAGGGAAGATCATGTTCCTCAGGTGCCAAGGGCAAAACAGGGGGTTTCTGCTTAGGGGATCTTTCCTTAATTACCAGAATTTGATGTGGGAATCCACAAATACACATCACCTTTAAATTTGTCAAAATTCTTAGTCATGCATAAACCAGAATGTCAGGGTTACTGTCTGTCAAACCCATGACAGCTCAATTTAGAACAAAGAGAAAACAGTTTACCTCAACAGGTGTTTTCTCCCCCATTCAGTCAACAATCCATACAAGAGCCTGAGGCTATGGCAACCTGGAATCCTGTATGCATGTGGGAAAACGCACACATCAAAAAACCTCACAGACAAACACAGCTCCAGGATTATTTACCGCTCTCCACCATCAGTTTGGAAAAAAGAATTTTAGAGTCCAGAACCGACCAAATCCAAACTAATATCAGAGACAAACTCTGATGCCAAATTCAGAGACGAAGCTCTGCACAATTTCTCAGCTATGCCGAGACCACATGGCTGCTGTGTCTGAGAGCCCAGGCCCATCAAATTGTCAGTCTGGACAGAAAAACAAGTTCCTGGATGAGCCCAAAGACAATTCCAATTTTAAATCTTACCTAGGTCTGAGAGCGTATCTTAGTTGTCTTGTTTTGCAGCCCTGGCGTATCCCCCCTCACAGTTGTCCTCTAGGTGGTCAGCTGAAATCAGCCAGGGTGCCCTGCCACCCAGAGAGTAGCCAGTGAGGCTAGGAGGCCGAGGGGCTCCTGAAAGGAGGGTCCTTCTTGTGAGGCTAATCCCAATGCCAGGGTCTCCAACTATTACAGCGAGATTCAATGAAATAGGTACTCACAAGAAGCCAAAAATGTGGGAACAAACAAAGATTTATTGAAGTGTGCAACTGACACCACTGGCCAAGAGTCAGAAAAACAAGATATCTGTGGCCAGAGAAGATTGTATTGGGTTTTTATACATTCACAAGTAACCACATTACTTCATTTAGGAATTTCACAAAATGCCACATCATGGTCACATTTACATTTCTCAGGGGTTTGTTCGTATGGTTAAATTTTAGCTTACCTACAATTTGTTTTAAGTATTTGTTTCCCATTTTATAGCTCTGTTCTTTTGTTAGCTGTCAAGGAGGGAGTGAAGAATTGAGTTCATCTGAAGTTTAAGTGACTTCTAAGATGAAACTACATAGAGTCTCTCACTATCAGGATGATTTCAATTTGTTCTATCACTGACAAAATATACTTTGATTAGTTGATTAAAGTGTGTTTGCCAGTCTTCACTGTAAAATTATTTTTCATCCTTTTTTAGTTAGTAGTTATTTGGAAAGGAGTAGTTAGGTTTTATGTAAATGTTGCACTTAGTCACATTTTAATTTATTCATTTATGTGTTTATACCAATGTGCACTCATAACTTTCTACTTCATTTAATGGGCTGTAAGCATAATCAATATTATTTTTAACAATCAAATTTTCTCAGATTTTTGACCACAGGAGCCCATTTGACCATTTTTGCCCTTGAAAAATCTCCATAATTCTTTGAGCAGCTCCTTATTTTAGAAGCAAGATAGTCCAGGCGCATTTCTACTTTCTTTGCCTTGATCACAGAATATGACATTTTCCCAGAGTTCTCTTGCTGGAGAAGAGAATTTAAAACCATAGTCTGGACCAGATATGTGCTCACTGATATCAGATTTCATAGGACAGGGACCAAGGCTAAGCTAACATCTTAACAAATGTTCAGAGTTCCTTCACTGTCACTTTCAACCTGCAAAATCCCCACTTATTTTGTCCCTTCTACTGTCATGAGTTTACTGATATTTTGGTTTGCGTGGAGATAAGTTTCTGCAGCAGACTACAGATTGGCCAATGATTTATGAATTCTCAGGTATGTAAGATTTAGGGGATCCATTGGTTTCTTCCCACACAGGTGCTTATTTCCTAGGTCTGATTCCGGCAGTGGAAATCTCCCCCACCTTGGTGGTATTTCTTGGTAGATTCTAGTTGGGAGGACTTAGCTCTATACATTCATTTTGCACCTGTTAACCTCATTTTCTGTCATGTGAGAGAACGTGGGGAGACGGCCATTCTCCTTGGCTCTTGTCTTAACATTATCTTCCTTTCTACTCCTTCATATCACAGCTTCACCCTCAATTATTCAGGTTGTACATATGAAAATCAATCAAAGCTTCATCATTAGGCACCTGTTTTCACTTGAAAACGTCTTTCTGGAAGACCTGTTTATAGTTTTATTCTCACTAATGTGCTTATGCCTCACACAAGTTAGACCCCTTGTCTGCTGTGATCTGGAAATACACAACCAACTGTACTGAACAATTCCAGTGGATGAGTAGGAATACTCAGATTTAACACTCCTCAGTATACTACCCCATTTTTTTCCTTTCCAAAATCAATAGTTTTATCAATCTCTGTTACTCATGGTACTTTCTTTTTTTCTTTTCCTTTTTTTTTTTTTTGAGACAGAGTTTTGCTATATTGTTCAGGATGGCCTCGAACTCTATGTAGCCCAGGCTGGACTCGAACTCACAGTGATCCTCCTCACAGTCAGCCTCCCCAGTGCTGGCATTACCAGCATGTGCCACCATGCCTGGTCTTCGTGATACTTTTAACTTCAGCATATTTCACTTTCTTTTGCCAGGATTTAAACTACTATTCTTCTTTTGGTCAATTCATGTTCTGATCTTGAAGTTTTTCAGCTCTACCATGACTGTGTAACAGAAAATCATCAACATCCAATTTCTCTCTATACTGAAACCCTAAATATAGAACCATTAAGCCTATTTGTACACTGACCATTTTAATATCTTAAATAATATGTAGTTAATGAATATATTCTTACTGAAGGTATATTACAAAAAGTAATACATCAAGGAACACTATTCACATTTCCCAAGAGAAAGCACATTTACTGTAAATATAAAACCTTACATTGCTTCAGGAGTCATTATGCATGTAGTCCCTGGACAGTCACATTTGTAGATGTTATCATATGTTAATCCCAGATTAATCCCAAGCAACTGCACTAGAACAACTGAAAATGCCTCAATACTTATCATCTTTGGATACTGAAAAAGAAAAAATAATGTTGCCCCAGTTATTCCTTCATCCCATCAATTTCAACAAACAACTCTGGCCATAGTACATAAATGAATTTACAAATTTAAGAAACTAGTTTACCACAGTTAAATAATTTCTTAGGACTATCGAAAGAAGTAGGAACAGCACTTTTACTTCAAGTGGTAGTGACAAAATAAGATTAATATCATCATTTTGTAGGAACCTTTAAGCTGGTTGCTATTAAACAACAATACATAAAAATAACTAATGTTGGGGCTGAGGATATAGCTCAGTGGAATAAGCGCCTGCCTAGCAAGCATAGGGTCCTGAGTTCGATCCCCAGTACCGCCAAAAAAACCAAAACAAAAAAACTAATGTTGGCAGATATGTGGGGAATATGATATAAACCATTGTGAGTTGCTGGTGGGATTAAAGAGTGGTAAAACTTCAACATCTAAAAATGTTTACTTTTTCTGTGATGGTATTTCAGTGTTCCAAACTGGGTGTTACTACTCATGAACACTTGGCAATCAAATACATACCAAGGCAATTCCTGCAGCAAACTTTGGATCACAGGCCATTCGGTGATTTGTTGCTCCCACATAGTCAGGATAGTCTCTGTAACTGAATAACACAATTTTTCTTGTGAAGAAACATGTATTAAGTTATTAGCAACTTAATCATTTTTTAATTGAATATCTAAATAAAGTTATGCTTTCCTTAAAACAAAAGTATTACATATCATGTCTTAGCCTTCAAATTTCCATTTCATCTTCTTTTATCCTTCCAAATGGAAAGGATAAGCAATCCAAAAGCAATCTATATAAAGGTTATTAAAAATGCAAAGCATGTGACTCAATAGTATTATGGTTTGGTGCTTATTTTGCAAGAGGAAACAATATAAAATACAGGACACATTTTTATAAGATTATTTATAATAGTCACCCAAAGAATGATGTACAAGAGAGTGCAGGAAATCTGTCCACACACTAAGACCAAGGAATCTAGCTGAGGGCCTGGATCCCACAGAAATGTCCTGCATGAGTCCAGCTGAAGACCCAGAGCCCATAACAATGCCTCCTATGAGTACAGCTGGAGGCCCAGAGCCCACAGCAATGTCTCATTCAGGCCTGTTTCACAGATTTGTGCTGGGAAGGCCCAAAGGTGGAAACTAGAAAGTCTGTGCCAGTGGGATGAAGTATCTGTGCCAGCAGGCTGAGGGATCTGCACTGGAGCCAGGAAGCGATGCACAAACTAAGAACCAGAGCTCCCCTGAAAAGTTCCACAGCCATCCTCAGCGACAGTGAGGTCCTAAGCTCCTCTGATGATCAGAAAAGCTGAGTTCCCATCAGGAAAGCCAATGCAACAAACAAGCTTCTCCAGGAGATTAGCAGTGCACCATCTTCCCCTCTCTAAGAACCAGGATGTGATGCTCAAAGTGAGGACCAGAGCTCCCCCAAAGAGGACCAAAGCCATTCTCAATGCCAAGGTCCTGAGCTCCTTCCAGGATGAAAACAGCTGAGTTCATCAGGAAACCAGCATGACAAGCTCCTCCAAAAGAACCAACAGCTCCTTATAACTTCTACCAGCTCCCAACAGCCTCCTCTCAGTTCCCAACAGCCTACTTTCTTCTTCTCCAGTTCTGCCCTTTATCGTGCTGGCAACAATCCTCGAGTGCACCTCCCACACCCAGCACCACACTTTTCAGTTCAGGTGGGGGTTATAAATTGACCACCAGTTGTCAAGCCACAAATAGCTACATGTTTCTTGAGTACAAAGATGCTAGAAGGTAATGACAGAAGGTTCATCTCAGTCATTTCCTACTTTAATGTTTTAGGTTGCATTATTTATACCTGCATAACGTATTATATGAAATTTTTGCATCCCATTAACTAATTTATACTTTGTGTAATGTTAAAATGGTGATTTAAATTAAATTTCCATAAGTAAACATTCTCTTGTGGGAATAGCAGATTACTGTGATTAATTAGTGTCTTATATTGTTATAGTTATTTAAGGTTTTGCCAATATAATACTCATACAGACTTTTTAGGAGATTACCTTACCAGTGCAAACAATAACATTTTTATGTAAGTTTGGCAGTTAACGTATGAAATCTATCAATGTGGATAATGTGCTTACATTAATAGATATGCCATATCATGGGACCTTTGATACAAAACTTTTTGTTTCCATGTCAAAAATCTTTGTAGCACATCATCAGCATCCCCATTAGTTGAAATCTTATTTTGATCTGACCAGGCCTCCAAAGAAGATAGAAAAACCTTCATTTTAAGCTGAGAAAACATCTGAAGGAAGAAGATACAAATATAACACTTTGAATAACAACAAATATAACACTACAGGATTATATACATGATCCTAATACATTCAGTTCACTATTTTTGAAGATAGATCCATTCATGATGAAAGTTACTAGTAGGACTATACTTTTTAAATATGAAAATGCCATTTATATAAATAATATTACTGTATTAATATGTTTCTTAGCTAAATGTGAAACAAATACTTACAGTATTCATGAGGTGAAACATAAAAACAACTTTTTCCGCTGCCAATTTCATATCAGAGCCCATGTACTCATACTGAAAGACAAATTTTATTTCTTAATCAGTGGTGTAATTGTCTAAACTACAACACTGTAAGTATGTTTGAATATAAATTAATGCAGTGAGGAAGCAAAAGTGGATTTAGATTTAAGTGCTTCCTTAAGTTTTGGGAATGAGTCCAAGGATTTTCTATATTAATCAATAATATTAAAACAAAATCATCACTGATAAGCACTAGGGGTAAAACCTTTATCTAAACAACTAAACATGTTTTTGTTTATGCTACCATCATTTTTTTATCACTCCAATTGTACAAACAGTGGTACAGCCTCACTGAACAATATACTTCCCAACATGGACCCTGAGTATTATAATAGGAAAAATTTTAAGAGTATGTCCACAAAGGAAAAACTATTTCCTCTGAAATATTATTTCTAAATCTGTACAAACACACTTCTGAAGTCTGGATCTATTAGAAAATGCTTTCTACTTTGGTACTTTTCAGTGTACAACCTTTCCCAATAAACCATATTGTGCATTTCCTCGAGGTAGCACATGTGGTATGAGTGAAGGTCTTCCTTTCCAAGGGTAAACACAGAAAAGCATGGTGTGAGAAAAAATATGAGTGTGAAAATAGATCCAAATATACCAAAAAACACAAATGCTAACAACAGACCAAACCCCAGTTAAATGACAATGACTTAAATATTTACTATGTTCAAATAGAATATGAACTGCTGAAATAGAAAGACACAGAAATAGTAAGGGTTGAAGGCAACAAGATGTACTGGGAAAATACTAAACAAAAAGCGTATGTTATATGTTAGTCACTGTAATCACTATATCTATACTGTTATAGCAACAGTTACCCTTCAGAAGAAAGCTTGAGAATCCCAAAGTATACATAATTTAAAGAGCAAAATGAATGCAAGTTGATAGAAAATAGAGATAAAGAATTTATGAAGATAGGAAGGCAAGCTGGAGATGGAAACAGATGGGGAGAGGGGAAGTAAAAGAATCAAAGTGCAGAGTGTGTATGTATCGCTTCCCCACATTTATTGTGTGATTCAAGCATATACTAATAAAAAGCTGTAAAATAGTATAGCTTAAAGACAAAAATGGACATTATCTCAATATATTGATAAAATATTTGCTTCATCAGAAAAATGCTAAAGTTGTTTATAATTAACAGTATGGCTATAAAATATGTGAAACAATAGTCAACACAATTGCAAGTTGAAATCGTTATAATTTTCTGTAGCATAGTAGTATGTTGAATTCGTATTAATGCTGAGGTTTTTGTATGGACCTCTTACATTTATTATTAGCAGTACAAGTTGGCAATACATAACGAGCGCATTCATCTCGGGCCGTTGGTGCACGCACCTGTGCCATCTTCATCCTTTCTACCTCCCCTTCCGCCCTCCATCTGTAGATCTTCCCATTTGCAAAAGGCCTATTTCTTGGTTTTCTACTGTCTTTACTTTTGCTCTTCGAATGAATTATACTTTGGCTTTTTCATATGAGAGAAACCAAGCTAAACTTCAATATCTGATATATTTCACTAAGCATTATGGTCTCAAAATGCATCCCTTTGCCTACAGATGATTCAAATTCATTTTTCTTTGTGACTGAGTAATAATACACCACATTTTCTTTATCCATTCATCTGCTGATGGACATATAGGTTATTTCCAAGATTTATCTATTCTGAGTTGTGTTGATGTAAACATGGGTATACACGTATCACTGAAATAATATGTGTTTAACACTTTCAGGAAGATCTGAAAGGGAATAGCTTTGTCAAACGGAATTTGTAATTTCATTTTTTTGAGGAACCCCCACACCAATTTCCATAGTGACTTACTAGTTTACATTCCCATCAATAATGTAAAAGGATTCCTTTTTCCCTACAGTCTCATCAGCATTTGTTTTTTTTTTTTTTAATTCTTGATTATAGCCATTTTTTCTGGAGTAAGGTAGAATCTCATTGTTGTTCTAATTTGCATTTCTTTAACAGACAAAGATGTCAAAAATTTTTTCATGTACTTATTGGCTATTTGTATTTTTCTCCTGAAAATTCATATCCATTCAGATCCTGTTAGCAGAGCCTGGGCCTTCTGAGTGAGAACCTCCTGTCTGCCTGTTGGTGGCACTTTGCTGCCTTGCTTTCTTGTGCTTGTTTTATTTATTTATTTATTTAGCTGAGGGTTAAAGACCAATTAGAGTGGAAAGGCTTTATGGAGCTCTTTAGTCTGCTTTTCAGGGAAGTGAGTCTGTGTTTGCTTGCCTTTGAATGTTTATTTACCTCTTTGAACTACTCAGTTTAGTAGATTAAATCAACATCAGTGGATCCAGCCATACAGTAATCATGTACATTAAAATGGATTTGAAAAATTTCCCACTTTTTTCACTGCCTCACACAGACTGTACTATACTAACACTAACAAATATCTTGGAATGTGGAGGGATAGTGGGAAAGAAAAAGGGAAAAAATGAAGGGGTAAATCAGCAAGAGGAGAAGGAGAGGAGAGAAATACCAATAAAGGAAAATCTGACAGGAAGTTGTACTCTGCTGGAACTACTTTAATAGCTGCAGTAAAGGGCTGGTGCTGAGGGGGCTTGGGGGGATATTTGTGGGAGCAGGGAGATGGATGGAGAGGGATGGAAGTGTAACTGGAGAGTGAGGGAAGCTTTGAGAATGTTGGGATCTGTCAATACGTTGACAGCTCCCTTATATTTGGTTCCTCTATACACAGTTTTCTTGGGGGTTACCTTGACTTTCCTAGAAAAGTACTAGTCAGAGAAAAAGCTTGGTTAATTCTCACTCTCCTTTCCACATACACAGGCACAGCCTATATAAATACTAGATGAAGGGAAGGAGGTGAGATGAGAGAGATAAAGGGGTACGAGAGAGGGGGAGAAAAGGAGGAGGAGGGGGGGGGAAAAGGAAGCGCGCGCGCGAGAGAGACAGAAAAGTCCCCACGCCACTGAAAAGGACAAAAATTAAAATGTCTTCATAGTCTCTGCTTTATTGCAGGCTAAGGTGACCTGCAGATCTCCTGTGAACAAGGAGGCTTGCTGATTCACATGCCCTCCGAGCCTGGCTCCCTGCTGCGAGCTGTGCTGGTGCCATTGCTAACTGTATGCCTTTCGCTCTGTCCCTCAGTTAACTCAAGGAGGGAAGGGTGCAGTGTGATTGCTCCATCACCTAGTTCTCTGCCTCAACCCTCCCAATTCCCACTCCTTTCCCTGCACGGTAAATCTCACAGCCCACTTTGTATTCTCTCTCTGTAAGCCATCTCCCTAGTGGACTGCCAGACGGTCTCTGGCCATGGCGCCGTTCTCTGGCTCTCTGCCTGCCTTCCCTTTCTGCTCTTCTCCCCACACCATCGTTCTCTAACTTGCAACCTTGGTGGAGCCACAGGTCCCAGTGCATTCAGCAGCTCCCCGCAGTGGGTGGTGGTGGTGGCTCCAGTGCAGGGTCCTTATGGTGGGCAGTGAGAAGCAGGCAGGGTGTCCCACGCCTATGAGACTCCCAGTATTTATGGGAGGAGCAAGCGTTTATTTCTGGGTCAGTCTGACCTTTTGTCTCCCCAGGGTCTCCCCCGGGTCTCCCCCCAGTGCTCTATACTGCATCTCTACTCAGGGTCCTGTGCTTGTTTTCAGGTTCCCCAAGGGCCTGTGGGTGTTTTCTCATAAAGTTCTCGTTGGCTTTCCACTTCTCTGATGCTGTGGTGTAAATATCTTGCTCACTGTGTTTCCATTGAGTTGGGAGCCTACTCTGCTAGTCTGGCTGCTGTTGAAGTGCTGGCTTCCTTGCTCAGGGAGCTCAGCTGTCTCACAAAATGATGAGTACCAGAAATCAACTGTTACAGTGACACAGTTTTCATCATTCTGTCATAACTAATGCATTATACAATTAGTAGTAAAGATATATGTGTTTAAAACCAAAGCAAATTAGATAAATGCACACAAATGGAAGCTTGTAAACAATGAGAGAATATATATACTTGCAAATATGTATCAGAGTTATATAAAATGACCCATCTTAGGTCAGAGAACAGTTCTTTATATTGCATTTGGTCATTTTGCTCACATCATATGTGCACTCTGCAGTTAAGTGACAGTAAGTTTAATGATAAATCTCAGGCACTCATAGGAAAATGGATGCACTTCGTGACTATAATGCTAACTGAAGTAAGTTAGACACACATGGTTAAATATCGCATGGTTTCTATTACATGAAAGATTCAAAGTATGAATAATTCAAAGAGCAAAGTAAAAATAGATAACAGATGGGGACGGAAGAGAAGGAGCAGGGAAGGTGAAATGAAGAGGACCGCTCTCCAGAAGGATACTTCTCTGCAACGAATGAGCACACACACCGAAAATATACACTAATAAAAAGATAAAAACAACGCCATGCTTCTTGAGATGGGTAACACTATCCATGTGTAAACAAATAATATCCTAAGTAAAAATACAATGAACTATTGGAGAATAAAACTTTATGACATAATTTTCAAGTTGCAAATGGAGAAAGTACAAGAGAAAATGGGACACAATATTTATAATAATCTTAGGTAAAGAGAGGGAAGTTTGCTTTGTATTATAAACGCAAACACTCTATAAGCTTGAAATAATTTCCAAACAAAAAGCTTAAAACTAAACATGAAGTAAAGAGAACTTCAGGTGAATAAATGTTGGGGAGAATTCAGTAACCTAAAAACAACTATTAGAATACAGACCTTTGAAAGAGAAAGAGCAAGTAGGTGGAGAAAAATAAAATACTTTTTAATTTTATTTCTTTAAGCAACGATTGAGTCTTTTTGCTAAGGTAATGTATTCTGTGGTTCATAGCAAGTGGAGTCATGAAATATAGTTTAAATCGCAGTGGCGATTGCCTTACATGGACGTTTACTTTTGCAATGCTCTTTAACTGTATATGAAACTAAAGATGACATTCATTCTAAATCGCAATAACCTGATGTTCCGGTACTTTTTTTGGAGGGAGGTGGACCAGGGATCGAATTCAGGACCTTGTGCTTGCCGGGCAGGCGCTTGTGCCACTGAGCTATATCCCCAGCCCAGTAACCTGGTGTACTAATATATACCACCAGAGAAATAATTGGGATGGGGGCCTGGATACAGAGGTATGTAGAATGAAATCATATAGAAATTATAAATAAATTTTAAATATAATACACCGATCCAAGGGGAGGTAAAGAAAAATGAAATAACAACTGATCACCTGTAATGAGCACTAATAGCAAAGAGTGTTTGATCTCTGTCCTTAGTTATCGGTATTGGTACAACGTACACATCCTACATGTTCTAACAAAAAGGCAGAGATTACCTCTGACTGGATAGAGACAAAGAAAAGCCCCCTGGCTTATCAATACACTGTTTGTCAGGGCCATAGTTACAAAGACAAATAGATCAAAAATAAGAAAGAGGAAATATTAATTATACAATGTTGTAAGCCATTCTCTGCTTGTATTTATGTAATGTTGTTAGCACAGCATAAGTCAGATGCTTGTGGTTCTGTTTTTAGCTAAAATACCAGTATTTCTCAAGTAAAAACAGTAGTGGTTAAGATGTAAATGTCCCCCTAAAATATACGTTTTAATTAGTAAAACAGACTATATTAACTATATTAGTAGGACTTTATGTAAACACTAGGGTTAAGTGACACACCCCTTTAATGAATATGTGAATAAAGGTTAGTTAGCATATATATAACAAAGAAATGTCATTGTGTAGGCAGAACTGTATACATGTGTATATATGTTAGAAACAGGAATATATGCTTGTGATTCACCTCACTAAAATATGTTTTTTCTTCATTACTTTGTCTAAATTTTTTCAGTCTTTATTTTTATTAGTACATATACTTTTCTGTAATTATTTATTTTTAATAAAAATTTCCAAAGATTACAAATTTCTTATGAATAAAATATAGAACATTTTGACTCTCCTTGAGAGATGTTATGCACTGTCAGTGATAACAAACAAATCAGTTTTTCGACATTGCAGTAAAGGCTTTGCTAAAACTGATACTATATAAAAATGTCCCAAAGCCAAATGAATCTTTTTAGTGATTCTTCCTATTTTTAAAGTACAGCATGTCTACCAGAAAACTCAAGCAATGTGTAGCACATATGATGATATTAGAGATAACATCTAATAAATATCACCAATTGAATAATAAATCAATTAGGTTATTTTAAAACAAGAATCTTTCACCAAGTGTTAAGGTGGATTCAGAAATATCTGAAGCTAGAAATGATCCAGTAGATACAGTGTGATACAATCTTTCTGTACATTATTGCTGGGATCCTACCCTGATTTAATAACCAATATATAAGTATTGGTTTTCTCAAATCAGTGTAGAGGCAATAGTGGAGACACAAAATTTGAACAGAGTAAAACAGAGTGGATTTTCAAACATACAAATATACAAGAATTTAAACACAAACTGAAAAAGATGATGAAATATATCAATAACACATACCAAGCCTTTATCCATAATGATTTGTATTTTCAGAGTCTTGGTCAAGAGTGCACCAAGTGGTTGTTTCTATGAAACAAAGAATATGAATAAAAACATTTTCAGAATTCTAACATTATCATGTAGTATATATTAATGAACCTCCCAGAGGTATAGAAATAGAATACTGAAGAGTTATGTACACAGATACATGCATATAAATATAAAGATAATAGAAAAGTAAAAGGATGGATGCATATTTGGTAAATCAGCAAAAGGGAATCCTTAGAAAAGCTTTTAAACAAATCAATTCCTTTCTGTTCCTTTTAATTTTCACGCTGGTGAATGAAGCCAAGTTCTCTCATGTACTCTACCAGTGAGTTATATTGCCAGCTCATTACATATCTGTAACATTTGTTCTCCAAAAAGTTGCTGAAATGAGGGATAATTCTCTATTTCCTCCTTCTCAAAAATTTCCAGTGTACCTTGTAGGACACCATCTCTAACTTTGATCTTAAGTGAACTTCCATCAGCTTTACCCTAAATGTGGTCTTTATTTTCCCATTAATTTGTCCAGCACAGTTACATAGCTTGTACTGAATAGACATACTTGTGGTGCGTATACATACTTGTGTAACCGTCATTATAATCCCCATCACACTCTTCCAATAGCTCACATGGTTTGAGTAACCTTTGGTCTTCTTCCCCTCATTATCAGTAAGAATGGCCTGCTATAGAATTCATATAAAGGAAACTATATGGTACTTAAATTCTTTTATATCTGGCTGCTTTCACTCAGCATTTTTCATGTTATTGGGAGTGTTCATAGTTCATTTGTTTTTATTGCTAAATATTGTGTTATTTTAGAGTTCATCATAACTTGTCCTACATTCATCTATGGGTGTCAATTGGGCTTTTATACATGCTAACACTTTTAAACCAAGTTCCTCTGACTATCCAAGTACAGGTACTTATGCAATTACATGGTTTCATTGCTTTTGATATATAGACTACATGAGTCATATGGCAATTGCAGGTGTGTGAAAGAATATAAAGGGCAAAACGGCTTTGCAAAGTGATTTGATTACTTGCATTCTGAACAAGAATTAATGAGTCCCCAATGTTCCACATTTTTAATTTTTCATCTTATTCATTCCTATTGATCTATATTAAGAAATTTTATTTGTACTTTTCTGATGATTATGTTGAATATCCAGAAAGGAAGGTTGCTTATATTGCAAGTGTATTTTCATTATTATTCTTTTTCCTATTGTGCTTAAACTCTCCAGTACAATGTTGAATGGAAGTTGCAATGGCAGGCATCGTTTCCTGGTTCACACTCACAGGGATTTTCATAGTCAGTTTGGGCTCTTCAACAAATATACACGGACTAAGCAGCTTAAACAAACATTTCTTTCTCAAAAGTCTGAATGTTAGAAGGTTCATGAGGGTCCTGGCAGATCTAAATTCTTGCTGGTTTGCAAACAGCTGTCTTCTTGAATCCTCACATGATGGAGAGCAGACATGAAGATACTGTCAGCCCTACTCCTTTAATCGGGCATTAACCCCAGTATGAGAGAACTTTCATGAGTTGACCTAATTACCTTCCAAAGACCCGATATTTTTGTAACATCCTATTTGTGGTTAGAGCTTTACCATAAATTTATGTGCTACATAGCCATGTAGCATAGCAGAGGCAAAATTTCAGTCATTTACATTCATTATGTTAGCTGTAAATTTTCCCAAATCCTCTCAGTTAGATCAAGGAAGTTTACTATTTCTACTTTTTAACATGGGTGAGCATGGCATTATGCCAAGTGGCTTTTCTGGAATATTAATAGGTTCTATAGCTTTCTACATATGTTTGTTAAATTATATATTTCAATTCAACTTTGGGTGTCCTCATTTAAACAAATTTGTCACAAATTTTCAGATCTGTAGTCTCAGAATTCCTAAAAAATAATATTTTATGCAATAATGGCTTCTTCAAGGTGTTAAGATTGTTGATAATTTTACAAGCTAAACATCCACAGAAATTTGACTCATTCTGTTGAATTTCACTTTGGCAAAGGACAAAATCAGTCTGAATTCTGTCTTTTTGAGTGTTACTCTTTGAGTCCAAAATGCACATGACTGATCATGTATTATTCATTAAGTCCAAAAACTGTTAGCTAAGTATACCTCATTGTTGCCAGTTTTGATCATGGACTTCTTAGAAATTTTTAAAATTCAAATTACCTTTGTTTTATTAAAGTTTTATCCATTAATAACTGTAATAGTTTCGGGGCTGTTTTATTGTGATGACAACTTTCATTGTCTTGAATTGCTATTATTAACCTTTCTTACTGCCACATGCTGTTAGGAGAAATATAGTTGAGAAGATAGGCACATTAAGAGAAAAAGGTTTATTACAAGGAACTGTCCCAGATGTCATAGTTTGGACCTCCAATGTCCCCTGAAAGCTTGTATGTTGAAAGCTTTGCTCCCAGTTGTTGATACTACTGGGAGATAGTGAGAACGTTAACAGATTTGGCCTAGTTAGAGAACTAGGTCACTAGAAGCATGCTTTTGTCTCTGCGCTCTGCCCTATCCCTTTCTTTTCTCTTATCGTTTCTCTTTCCCTGTCTCCTCCTGGCAACCATGAGTTAAGCAGCTTTGCTCTCTCCAGCCCTGCTACTATGATGTCCTGCCTCAGCACAGACCTAGCATCAGTGGAGCAGGTGACCCTGGACTGAAGGCTCTGAAACTGCGAGTGAAAACAAGTCTTTCCTCCTGTCAGTAGATTATCTCAGGTATTTTGTCGCAGTGAGAGAAAGCTAGCGAACCGACTAGGTGATTGTAGGAGCTGGCTCTTCCGAATTCTGTAGAATTGGCCAGAACAATAAACGGCTGAGGTGTACAAGCTGCACTCTGGGGACACACACACACACACACACACACACACACACACACACACACACACACGATGCTGCATCATCTTCGGTTTGAGTTTAAAGGCCACTGTCTGAAAGATACCTGTTGTACTTGGGCTAATTGCAGTCCTTTTGTTCTACCGAGGATTCGAATCATTGGATAAAATCTGGATTATGCAAGACAGTGAGGTTTATTCAACATTCACCAATACTAATCTCACTTAAGACAATTTCACAGGCACACTCAGAGTAACACTTGATTGTCAGACCCCAGTGGCTCAGGGAAACTAAGGCATAAAATCATGTGTCACATATTCTTAGGCTTTCTTCGCCATCATCTTTATATCCATTGCTGCTATGTTTTTTATCTGGATGTGCCCCCCAAAGCCTCATGTGGCCATGGGGAAGGGAGTTTTTCAGAGATGGCTGAATCTAGAGTTATGATTGGTTCACTGTCTAGTGCTGAAATTGGCAATGTGAATGCTACACTTTACCTAGGGTGGTGGCCTGCATACAATATAAGGGAGGGAAAGAGGCAGGCTTCCCCCTCTTGCTCCTCTTGCTTTTGGTATCTTCTGCTGCCATGGATGGTTGTGCCTGTGCCACATCAACCTGCCTTGGAGCCAACTGATTATGGACTGAAACCTCCAAAAACTATAAGCTAAATAAAAGTTTCCCCTTACAACTTTGGGTGTCAAGTATTTTGTCTCAGCAATGACAAAAAGTAACTATCACACTGCTTTCTCCATTTCACATTGTCTTGACTATGACATTAACATTATAGACTATTTATTTTAGAAAATAATAATTACATATATTTATAAGGTACGCCAGTTTACTATTTATGTATATACCACGGAATAATGAAATCAAGGTAATCAGCGTGTATCTATCATCTCATACACTTACTGTTTTCTGCGGTGTGAATATAAAAATACTATAGGAGTAGATTTTAAGTGCTTATACCACAGAAAATGACAAACTGTACTTCCATATCACTTTTGAAAGTGTACTGTTATGAATTATCGCCACATTATCATGGAATAGCTCTACAAAACTTACTGCACCCATGTAACTGAGACGTTGAACTTGATGACTTGTATCTCCTTCCTCCCTCATCCACAAGTGTGTGTTAGCCATCATTCCACTCCTAATATTATGAAGTTTGACTTCCTAAATATTTCACGTCTTGGACTGTTTTTGGTATTATAACAAAACACTTGATGCTGTGTATTTGCAAACAGTTGATGAAGATGTTTGCTTAGCTCAGAGTCTGCATACTTAATAGGATGCTGCCAAGTATCTGTTCAGGAGTCTGGATGAAGGACTCCTTTCCACAATACAGCACGACAGAGAATATCATGGTGGCAGGACCTAGTTAGCTGGTTCCAAGGCAGGGAAGCGCAGTAGAGGGGCATCACAGTAGAGGAGCATCACAGAGGAGAAACCATTCATGGCAAAGCAGGGAAGGCAGAAGGCAGCAAGTGAGTAAGCTACAAGCAGCAAGCAATGGTCACAGCTCTTACATCTTATGTTAGCTGTTCCTTATATATATCTTTAGGATGAGTAGCACTCACACCCTTAATCCCAGAACGATGCCCTGAATCAACCCTAGCATACTATTGGTGACCCCAGCAACAGACCCCTAGATCCATCAACCTCTGAAAACACTTAGCTATGACCATATGAGGATTTCATGGACATCTAGACACAAACATAACAGTATATTTTCTTTTGGCTTTATATTTGAGTTGTTTGCTTGCTATTTAGTAGTTTTAATTTCTCATACATTTTGAGCACCTACCCCTGTCAATGTACAGTTTGAAAACATAACTCTCCCAACCCATGGGAGTTTTTCCCTTCTGCAGTTCTGATTGTGTTCTTCGCTGTCTGGTTGTGTTCTTTGATCCAGGCCAGGTGTGGTGGTACATACCTTCAATCCCAGCACTCTTCACAATCAGTAGGGCCATTTCAAGATCCAAAAGGAGACAATGGTGAGGGCAGCCTGAAAGGCAGTGTTGGACATACCTCCTCTGTTTCTGACAAGACTGGTTTCAGCCCACCATCTAGAGGTCTGGTGAGATAAAGTTCCAGGGGCAATGAAGGGGATGAATCTGTTCATTCTCAGACTTGTATGTTTCTTAATAGATGCCTAGCTAGGCAGAACTACCTTCAAACCTCAGCTTTGAGGGCTGATATCTAAGATTCAGGGTCATTTCCCAATTTTCCAACATGATCAAAGTTGGCAGGCCCATCCCAGGTATACTGGTGGGTAGGTCTTCTTGCATTTCTCTATGCAGGTGGGATTTCCCTCAGGCCACAGCTGGAGCTGAGGTAGAGCTCCTTCACGATTTGCTATAGCATGGAGGCTGGTCAACTTGTTATGGTGCACTGATAGGTGCATCTCATGGCACCTTCCTGTAAGTGTGGAAGGGCTGTTGGACCACAGCTAAGCAGTGTTTCTGTGGGATGGAGGCTGGAAAACCTTCCCAGTGGTTTCCATAATCTTATCTCCCTCTAGGTAATTGCATGGCCATGAATAATCTGACACACAACTAAGGGAATCAGGAGCTAAATGACATGACAGTTTTGAGGTCCACTGCCAGAACAGATCAGTATCCATCAAGGCCATTTGCCAAGGTAATAGTAGATGTAATTCCTGCCATAGCCCATAGCAGACAGTTGTGGTAGCAGGATAAAGTCAAAACAGTGGTAGCTGAGTCCACTGGACATGGCTACTCCTGGTGCTGGGTCAGCACTACAGTTGGCAGGTCCACCATTCGGGTAAGGGGCTGCTGTCTCAACATAATCCTTCTGGGTCCTGGTTCCACTGGGATTTCCTGAAGTCCCACTCCCTAGTCTCTTCCAAGACACATCTCTGGGTGGCTGAAAAAATATTTTTGGTGTTGGGGGACACCCAAGGGCTATGAACTAAGAAACTTCTACCAACTCCAACACTTGGATTTTAGTAGGGTTCTACTGTTACTCACTTTTTTTTCATTTTAACAAGTTTATTTTCTCCTACATTTACTTCATGAACATGTCTGAATATTTCTCCAGCAGAATATGCAGCTGAAGGTTACAGAGCAGTAAAGAGCATATCCCTGGAGTTGTATCATCTGAGGTAGTTATGTACATATGTATGTGTGTATGTGTGTGCGTATGTATGTATGCATGCACGTATGTATTTATGGTATCGGGGATTGAACATGGTTCGGCACTGAAATAAACCCTCAGCTCACTTCTAAAATCTTTTTATTTTGAGACAGATTCTAAGTCACAAGGTTGCCTAGGTTGGGCTCAAACTTGTGGTCCTCCTACTTCAGTCTCCCAGAGTACTGAAGTTTCAGTTTTAATACTACCACTCACCAGAGAATTTCTAGGATACTAGTTTCAATATTCTTGATCTCTATTTTCTGATATGAAGCAAAGGATAATGGCCTTAAATCCTAGAATTGTGTGAAAAATTAGAATAATGACAGCTCCCTGGTTATTTAATAATAAGAATATTGTTTTTTCATTCACTTTGGATTTGGTGCTCTTCTATTTGTTACACGTATATTCATTTATATACTCCATGACTATTTCTTTCCAGTTATTGATCTTGTGTGAGAATAAATGCAGTTCTTGTAGGTAAAACCTTTATTGAACATGGGTACTGTGACTTTTATTAAACTTTCCGCTATAAAACCTAGTGCTCTTTGGCTTAATAGTGATTATCATGAAAGACATGGAAGTAGAGTTTAAGAAAAGCTACTTAAACAGTTACTCTATTCTGTTTTGTTTTGTTCTTGTTTATTTTGGAATATCGGGCCTCCACAAAGAGCTACACACCAAATTTTTGTTGGTGTTGTTATTAGACAGAGTTTTACTAAATCATTAAATTTCCAGGTTGGGCTCAAACATACCAGCTTCCTGCCTCAGCATCCCAGAATTCTGAGATTGTAAGTATGCACTACCAGAACTGGTCCCTCCCACATCATTTTTATTAGTGCATATTGGTCACACAGATTAATTTGTCTTATTTTGGCAGAGTTTTCTATAAACATAACATATTTTTATCTTTTTACCCCTTAGACTGCAGACTAGAAACAACTTTGCCTTATTTTCAAACATTGTGACAGTATTTTTCAAATTTGAGGATTTCTGTTGAAAAATTTATTCCATCTTGCAGGTTTATAAACACAGATTTTGTATCAGTTCAAAAGTTATGTCAAATAATTCTTACAACTTTGCACGGATTATTGTGTTGTTTATTCAACTCACTTTCATTTTCACTCTTCATTTTTAATGAAACTCTTACTGTATCACATTTGTTATTTAAATTTGTTTTCATTATCTCCCTTGTCAACTTGTCATGGCTCTTCACTTTTTTGTGTGATTTCTGGATTTTATTTCATAAACTTTTATCCAGCTGGGTGTGGTGGCACACACCTATAATCCCAGCACTCAGGAGGATTGCTATTGAGTCTGAGGCCAGCCTGGGCTACACAGTGAGTTCAAGGTCCAGCTGGACTACATAGGGAGACCCTGTTTCAAAAAAGTTTTTTATCCAGTTGCAAAATTTTGATTATCATATATATTAATGTCAAGAACTCCAGCTGGGTGTGGTGGCAAATGCCTGTAATCCCAGCGCTCAGGAAGCTGAGGCAAGAGGATTGCCTTGAGTTCCAGCGCAGCCTGGGATTCATGCTGAGTTCCAGGTCAGCCTGAATTACACAGTGAGAACTTGCCTCAGGAAAAAAAAAAAAAAAAAGAACTGTTACCTTTCTGTCTTTATTTTTTTTATAATACTTTAAAATGTTTTTTCATAGGTCTAAAATGATATTAATAGTCATTTTGTTTTCTTCACCTTACTTAGATAACCTCATTTTGTCAGACCTCTGTTTTCCATATTAAATTGATTCAACATATTTTAGTATGTCTTCATAGCATTAGTTAAGAAGTAAATAAGTCATTCTAGCACCTGTGACCACATCTGAGGTTTATGAAATGTGGCTTCCCTATGGGTGACTTTTCAGAGTTGATTTTTGGGAAAATTATGCTACCAATGTGCTTAACTGTTTTCTAGGTAACTGATTTTATTTCTTCCTCTAAACAAACTTTTCAATCCAACTTCTTGAAGATATAACCAGGTTCCAAATATCTAGTGTGACCCATTACACTTAGTGATGCTAGTTTCAATATACTATGCCCATTCTATTGTGAAAAGTGGAGTGAAAAGTTAAACTTCCATATGGACTCACACGTGGAAGTTTTGGGACACTGACATGAAATGTGAAGTGGAAAATCTCACATTCAACTTCATGCAGTGAGTCACAGTCAGAATGCACTTGAAATAAAAATCCTGCATAAAGTTACTCTCATGCTATGTATGTGTACAGACACATGAAACATAAATGCCTTTCATGCTTGTGCTTGTGTCCCATTCCCAGGATATTTCATTATATAAATGTAAGTATTCAAAATCCCAAAACATCCAACTTCTGAAGTATTTTTGGTTCCAAGAATTCAGAGAAGTGAGGCTCACTATACAGAATATCTGTGACTGGCACCTCCATTTCAGACTTTCCAAAGAGAAAAATATTATTTGCTATCTAGGACAGAAAATATTAACCAAGGGCATTGATTTTTACAAATATTGATACAATTTATTTTCACCACATTTCTCCCTTGGTACAGATTTCTACCCTCTTCTAGCATATTTGTGTAAGCCAGTTTCAGTAACACTTTGGTTTTACTTCAGTGTAGATACACGCTCCTGTAGCTTAGCCTAACTGTCAGCTGAAGATTTAGCTTTTCAGAAGTGAAGTCAGCTACCTACATGTTCTTCAGCATCAATCGCTGTGACTCCTCTACTGTTTGTTGTATGTTTAGGCCACTTAAAAACTTTATTATTTTCATATTTTTGTTTGTGGATGAGTCAAGGAACAGGGGTAAGTGAATGCACCCCACTATGTTTCTAACACCTAAATTTTTTATTGTATCTCGTTTTCAGTTTGGGGTCCTATGTTTCATCTATGGCTTTAACAAAGATGTTCACTATGTATATACAGATTTTTTTGTACCTTCATTAGTGTAAAAACATACCTATAAACTTTTATGTAATTTTTAAATATTTTCTGTTCCCGTAGAAAATGTTGTACTATATTAAAGATACTCAATTGAGGTGTGCATACTTATAAAAGTACTTGTGCCAACTAATGTATGCCTAATTGGACCATCAACATAAAATATGTAAAAAAATAATTGCTGAGTTTTCCTGTGAAAGAAAGAGACAGTGTAAAACCAACCTACACTGGACTTTTTAGCAGCGGCAACGCAGGCAGTCTCGGATCTCGCGCGCATTGGGCAGGCTACGTAGCACGCTCGGTGCGGCAGATGGGAGGTGGCTTGGCTGGGTCCAAGCGCCCTGGGGGCATAGCCAGCTCGATCCCTCCCACCTCCCGAACCGGCTCAGCTCGCCAGGGACTCCGGTCAGAAATCGGCTTTTTAGCAGAGGCAACGTGGGGCGGTCTCAGATCTCGCACGCATCGGGCAGGCTACACAGCCAACACCCTCAGCGGCCTGCACTCCGCGGGTGAGGCAGTGTGAGGAGCACAGAGGAGCAGAGCATCCCGCTCCCTCCCACAGACCCGGAGAGCTCGAAGAAACAGAAGTGGTGGGGAGTGGTGGATCACAAGCCTAGCACAAAAAACTGGCACTTTGGAAACTTCCTGCATGCAGGGACTCTGAAACTGGTGAGCTATCTGTGCTCTCGACCGGATCACCGAGTGGGGGAGGAGATCCGTCCCTATACCTGCAGGGAATCCTGGGAGGGCGGGGGAGCGGCCTTACACACCCCACCCAGGTCTCTCAGTAGGGAGTAGCTCACCCAAAAAACCAGCATCTGAACAGCCTTTTAAGTGGAACTCTCAGGAAAAAGCTTAAGGGACATTCTCCCAAAGACAAGGAGTCATTGGAGCAGCCTCTGCAGCAGACTTTTGCCTGGTGAACTGCCTGGGTAATTTATTGCTCAATATTTTGAATCTGATACCCAAAAATGGGAAGACAGAAGAACAAAACGCAGTCTCAGAACTCAACCCCACCCAGAACAAGTCCTGAATATGAGGATACACGGGAACTAGGAAGCCACATACCTGCAAGTTATGAAACAATTGCATCCGAAATGAAACAACTCCAACAGGCCATAAAAGAGCTTAAAGCAGAAATAAACCACATACCTACAATGATCTCTCAGACAAAAAATGAACTGAAAACTATAACGGAAGAAATGTTGCATACACATAGAGAAGAAATAGATAAAAGATTAGAAGAAAATAGGAAACAAATGGAAACGTTACAAGAGCAACTTAGGAATGAATTACCAGGAATGAAACAGGTCCAAAGAGATTGCCAGGAATTGAAAACTTCCACTGAAAGCCTGCAAAACCACTTAAATGAAACCGAAGATAGAATTTCAGACCTTGAAGACAGCATGGCAGCTTATGAGCATGAAAGGAAGGATCTCATGAAATCATCAAAGACACAAGAAAAATCAATCCAACAGCTGCAAGATGAGGCAAAACGTAATAATATTCGTGTAACAGGAGTGAGTGAAACATCAGGAGACCACACAAACGATATAAAAAGAATATTTGCTGAAATAATAGCAGAAAATTTCCGAAACAAGGTAAAAATACTGAGGTACAGTTAATCGAGGCATATAGAACCCCAACGATCCATAACCCAAAGAAAAACACACACAGACATATAATAGTCAAGATCCCAGATATCCAGCAAAAGAACACAATATTAAAAGCTGCTAGAGAAATGAAACAGATCACCTATAAAGGAAAGCCCATCAGAATCACAGCAGACTTCTCAACGGAAACTATGAAATCAAGAAGAGCTTGGAGTGAGGTATTACAGATTCTGAGACAAAACAACTTCCAACCCAGACTGATGTATCCTGCAAAACTATCCCTCAAATTCAATGGAGAAATAAAATATTTCCACGACTAAGAACAACTGAAGAACTTCATGAGTGCCAAACCAGCATTGCAAAAAGCACTAAAAGATATTCTAGACACAGAAAAAAGAGACCACAACCCCAACTAAACAGAACAAGTAAGTAAACAGTCAGCAAAAGAAGGAAAACAACAAGTAAATAACATGACTAGAATAAGCCAACATATAACCATTAATGTAAATGGCCTCAATTCACAAGTCAAAAGGAAAAGATTAGAAGAGTGGATTAAGGAACACAATCCAACGATATGCTGTATACAGGAAACATTTTACTCAAAAGGAAATCGACAGATTGAAAGTTAAAGGTTGGAAAACAGTTCTCCATGCAACAGGTTCCCAGAAAAAAGCAAGGGTAGCTATTATGGTTGCAAACAATGTAAACTTCAAACCAAAAACAATCAAAAGAGATAAAGAAGGCCATTACATACTAGTTAGGGGAAAGCTGCAAGAGGAAGAGGTAACAATCCTAAACATTTATGCACCAAACAATGGAGAACCTAACTTTACAAGTCAAATCTTAACAGACGTGAAAAATGAAATAACCAATAACACTATTGTACTAGGGGACCTAAACACCCCTCTGACGCAAAGAGACAGGTCAACTGGACAGCAACTCAGCAAAGAAATAACAGACCCGAGCCAAAAGTGTGAACAAATGGACTTAGTAGATGTATACAGAGTGTTCCACCCCACAACACCAGAATACACATTTTTCTCAGCTGCACATGGGTCTTTCTCTAAAATTGACCGAATTCTAGCCCATAGAGCATATCTACCTAAATGCAAAAGAATTGAAGTTATCCCATGCATATTATCTGACCACAGTGCAATCAAATTGGAAATTAATGACAAAGAGAACTCCAAAGCTCGCATAAATGCTTGGAAATTAGACAACAACCTCCTGAATAAGCAATGGGTCACACAAGAAGTTAAAGAAGAAATTAAAAATTACCTACAAATAAATGAAAACACAAGTACAACCTACTGGAATCTGTGGGATGCAATGAAAGTAGTCCTCCGAGGGAAATTTATAGCAATGAACTCATATACAAAGAAAATAGAAAGAGAGCAAATAAATAACCTAATGATACACCTCAAACTCTTAGAAAAAGAGCAACACGCCAAACCAAGAGCCCAAAGAAGGGAGGAGATTATAAAACTCAGGGCAGAAATTAATGCAATTGAGATGAAGAAAACTCTACAAAATATTAGTGAATCAAAGTGTTGGTTTTTCGAAAGAATAAATAAAATTGATAAACCCGTAGCCAACCTTATCAAAAAGAGAAGGGAAAGATCTCAAATTCATGCAATAAGGAATGAAAAGGATGAAGTCACTACAGATCCAAAAGAAATACAAAAGATCATTAATAACTACTTTGAAAATCTTTACTGCCATAGGATAGAAAATTCAGAAGAAATGGACAGATTCCTAGAAAGGAACAAATTACCAAAATTGAATCAGGAAGACGTAAAAATCCTAAACAACCCAATATCAATTAATGGGATTGAAAATGTTATGAAAAACTTACCAACAAAGAAAAGCCCAGGCCCTGATGGATTGACAGCAGAATTCTAGAAAACATTCAGAGAAGATTTAATGCCAACACTCCTCAAACTCTTCAATGAAATCGAAAAGGAAGCAACTCTCCCCAACACATTTCTGAAGGCAAGTATTATACTGATACCAAAACCAGAGAGGGACCCAACTAAGAAAGAGAGCTACAGGACAATCTCTCTAATGAACATAGATGCAAAGATACTCAACAAAATATTGGCAAATAGATTGCAGCAAATCATAAGGAAAATTATACTCCACGACTAGGTAGGATTCATTCCAGGAATGCAGGGATGGTTCAATATTCGCAAATCAATAAATGTAATACACTATATTAATACAGTGAAAGACAAAAACCACATGATTACCTCAATAGATGCAGAAAAGGCTTTCGATAAAGTCCAACATGCATTCATGTTAAAATTCTTAGAAAAAAATAGGAATAGATGGCCTCTACCTCAATCTAATCAAAGCCGTCTATAATAAACCAACAGCCAACATCATACTAAATGGACACAAACTGAAAACTTTCACTTTAAAGTCAGGAACAAGACAAGGATGTCCATTGTCACCACTCCTATTCAACATAGTTCTGGAAGCATTAGCCAGAGCAATCAGACAAGATAAAGAAATAAAAGGAATAAGGATAGGAAAGGAAGAAGTCAAACTATCACTACTTGTAGACGACATGATACTATACATGGAGGATCCCAAAAACTCCACAAGAAAACTCCTGGAATTAATTGACAAATTTAGCAGCGTGGCTGGATACAAAGTCAACACCCAAAAATCAATAGCATTCCTATACACGAACAACAAACAGACTGAGAGAGAAATTGAGGAAACCATACCTTTTAAAATAGCATCCAAGAAATTGAAATACTTAGGAATCAATCTAACAAAGAATGTGAAAGATTTATTCAGTGAAAACTATAGTACTCTGAAAAAGGAAATCGAAGAGGATTTCAATAAATGGAAAAACATATGCTGCTCATGGTTAGGAAGAACTAACATTGTAAAAATGGCCATATTACCAAAACTGGTGTACAGATTCAATGCAATTCCCATTAAACTACCATTAGCATACCGCATAGATCTAGAGAAAATATGCCTCAAATTTGTCTGGAAACAGAAGAGACCCAAAATAGCAAAAGCAATCCCGGGCAATAAGGACAAGTCAGGTGGAATCACAATCCCTGACCTGAAATTATACTACAAAGCTACTGTAATAAAATCAACCTCGTACTGGCTAAAAAACAGACCTGAGGATCAATGGAACAGACTGGAAGATGCAACCATAGCGAAAAACCCACAAAGGGGTCAACCAAACTCACTGGAAAAGAGAAGGCCTGTTTAATAAATGGTGCTGGAAAAACTGGCTTGCCTCTTGCTGAAAACTGAAAATAGACCCCAGTCTATCACCATGCACCAAACTCGGGTCAAAATGGATCACAGACCTCAATATTAAAACAGAAACTCTAAATCTATTGGAAGAGAAAGTAGGTAAAATCTTGAAGACATAGGAGTAGGCAGAGACTTCATGAACAAAAATGAAACTGCAAGGGAAACACTTCAAAGAATCAATTACTGGGACACCATCCTTCTGAAAAGTTTTTGTACATCTAAAGCAATCACCAGCAAAGTAAAAAGAAAACCCACAAATTGGGATAAAATCCTAGCTTGCTGTCCCTCAGACAAAGGACTGCTGTCTAGAACATACAAAGAATTAAAAAACATGTACCTGTCCAAATTCAAAGACCCAATCCAGAAATGGGCATCTGAGATGAACACACACTTCTGAGATGAGGAAATACAAATGGCAAATAAATACATGAGAAAATGTTCCACATCCTTAGTCGTTCGAGAAATGTAAATGAAAACAACATCGAGATTTCATCTCACCCCAGTAAGACTGGCCAGTATGAAAAAGTCATCCAATAACAAATGCTGGCGAGGCTGTGGAGAAGTAGGGACTCTATTACACTGTTGGTGGGAATGCAGACTGGTGCAACCACTGTGGAGAGCCGTTTGGAGATTTCTCTGCAAACTAGGTCTAGAGGTTCCTTTAAATCCAGCTGTTCCCCTTCTGGGTATTTTCCCAGAAGATCTGAAAACATCCTATCACTCTGATATATGTGCACCCATGTTTATAGCAGCTCAATTTGTAATAGATAAATTGTGGAAGCAATCCAAGTGTCCATCCACAGAAGACTGGATTAAAAAACGGTGGCATTTTTATATAATGAAATATTATTCAGCTATAAAGAAAGACAGTTTTGGGGACTTTGTAGGCAATGGTCAAAACTGGAGTCCATACTCATAAGTGAAATAAATCAGCGGTACATGAGCAGGCAACATGTTGTATCACTGGTGTAAGAACCTGAGGGTGGGAATATAAACTAAGAGTCATGAAGGAAATGTGTTCAAAAGCAAAGAATAGATGGGACGAGGGAAAGGAGAAAAGAAAAAGGCAAAAATATATGTATGTATATATGTATATACATATGTGCAGGAGGGCTAACATGGTTCTACTATTGTATTATATCACTTAATGCTAAGGAATAGTTGATGCCGGGTTATTCGATCAATCTTGTATGTCTGTATGTGTTATCCTGAACACACACTTCGAAGATATCAATATGTAAAGCAGCAACTATTGTTGGTTTTCTGTTGTTTTGTCTATAATTCAATTCTGATCTTACTGTTATTGTACTACTTTATGCCTGTTTGTTAATGCTTTCCAGTTTCTTTTTTTTCTGTTGTTGAGATGATTAATTGTTTGACCAATTTCGCATGTCTATATCTGTGTTCATGAATATACACTTCGAAGATATCAATAGGTAAAGCAACAACCATTGTTGAGTCCATGTCACATTGTCTGTAAATCAGTTTTGATTGTACTATTTCTTATTTTACTTTGTGTCTGTTTGTTATTATGTTTTTGTGCTTTTACTTTTAAAATAAAAGAACAAAAACAACAACAACAAAAATAAACCTATACTCAAGCATCTTCATTCTTGCAGTCACATCTGGTGTCTTTTAATGATTAAAAGTGTGACTGTTCAAATGTTTGGTCCATTAATTCAATTAAGTTATTAAACAAAATGTAAAATACAAATGATGACATAATTTTATTAAGCATATCTCTTCAAATTTCACACATATATATGTACCAATATATGCAAATGCATAGAAGAATCTATGTGAGAAAGTTAGTAGCGGGTTCCACTCTAATATTTAGAACTAACTTTGGTCTTGTATTCCATTTTTATTTTACAGCTGCAAACATTTCACATTTTAACAGCTATGCTAACCAATAATATTTATTAAAATAATAAATGTAACAATTTAATAATCAGGAAAATATGCATTATTCACTTAATAGCAGAAAAAAACTTCCATAAGGATAATGGCTAAATGTCTTTTGTAAAGAAACTCCATACATTTATAATGCTACATTTATAGTTAGGTGTATAAAAATAAGTAGAACTTATGGGACACAATGTAAGCAATCCTAAGAGGAAGTTTGTTATCAATGTGCGTATTAGAAAAACAAAGTGAACTCAAATAAACAACCTAGTGACGCATCTCAAGATACTCCAAAAACAAGAACAGTCCGAACTCAAATCTAGTTTTAAGGAGGAAAATAATAAAGATCAGAATAGCAATTATGAAGTGGACAGTAAAGAAAATACAAATGATCAACGAATCAAAGGGCTGATTCTTTGAAATAATCAACAAAACAGACAAAAACTTGCACAAACTTACCAAGGAGAGAGAGACTGATATCAATACAATTAGAGCTAGAAAAGATAAAATTCAACGGACACTGCCACAACCCAGAAAATCATTAGTAACTATTATGAAAAATTGTACTCCAACAAATTGGACAATCTTGAAGAAATGGAAAGATCTCTACACACACCCAGGAATTACTAACATAACACAAAAGTTTTGAATAATCTGGTAGAAGGCAATGAAATTGAGGTAGTAATAAAAACCCTACTAACTAAGAAAAGCCCAGGACCTAATGGATTCACCACTGAATTCTACAAGACCTTGAGAGAGGTTACAACAGCAATACTCCTCAAATTCTTCAATGAAATTCAACAGAGAGTAGTGTTTCCAATCTCATTTGTGGAAGCCAGTATCACTGTCATTCTAAAACTGGAAAAGGATCTAACTAAAAAAGAAAATAACAGGCAAAGAACATAGATGCAAAAGGAATTAATAAGATATTGGAAAATAGAATGCAACAAATCTTCAAAGGGATCATATATTATGATCAAGAAGGTTTTATCCCTAGGAAGCAAGGATAATTCAACATATGCAAATCAATAAATGTAATTCATCACATAAACAAAAGCAAGAACAGAAATCACATGATCATCTCAATAGATGGAGAAAAAGCCTTTGATGAAATCCCACATCCTTTCTTGATAAAAACACTGAAGAAAAAAGGGAAAAGGGGACCTTTCCTCAATCTAATAAAAGCCACTTATGACAAACCAAGGCCAATATCATATTAAATGGGAAGAAGTTAAAAGCTTTCCTTCTAAAATCGGTAACAACAAGACAGATTTCCACTATCACCACTTCTACTCAATATAGTGTTCAAAACTTTAACCAGAATGATCAGGCATTAGAAACAAATAAAAGGAATATACATAAGAAGGGAAGAAGTCGAGTTATCATTATCTGCAGATGACAGGAGCCTTCACACAGAAGATTCAAAAAATTCCACCACTCCTAGGATTAATAAACAAGTTCATCAGTGTAGGCAGATGCAAAAATCAATAGCATTCTAATACACCAGTAATGAAGTCACTGAGAAAGAAATCAGGAAAAAAATACCACTTACACAGTAGCATCAATAAAAATCAAACACTTAAGAATTATCCTCATTAAAGGAGTAAAAGATGTGTACAATGGAAACTACAGTACTCTGAAACAGGAGATCAACTAGTAAATCAGGAAATGGAACAATAACTCATGTTCTTGGATATGCAGAACCAATACAGTCAAAATGGCTATAATCCAAAAACTGATAAACAGATTTAATGCAATTCCAATCAAAATACCAACAGCCTTCCTCACAGAACTAGAGAAAACAATATTAAAATTTATGTAGAACTAGAAGAGACCAAGAATAACGAAAGCAATCTTGGAGAACAAGAGCAAAGCAGGAGTCATCACACCCTCAGATTTCAAGTTAATTACAAAGCTATAGTGATAAAAGCAGCATGGTATTGGCATAAAAACAGACCTATGGATCAGTGAAATAGAATAAGGAATTCAGAGCCAACTCTGTCCACATTCAGCCACCTGATCTTTGACAAAGGGACCAAAGATATATGCTGGAGGAAAGATAGCCTCCACTATTTAATAAATAGTGCTTGGAAAACAGCTATACTCATGCAAAAGGAAACTCTTGAAGTCATGGTTTTAGGCAGGGACTTTTTGAACAGAAGCACAACTGCACATGAAATAACATCAAGAATCAGCAAGTGAAATAATATCAAATTTTTAAAAATCTGCACAGCAAGTGAAATAACTAAGCGAATAAACAATCTACACAATAGGGAAAAAATTGCCACATACACCTTGAACACAGGGTTCACATGTAGAATATATAAAGAGTGCAAAAACATTACATCCCTCAAAATAAAAAGACTCAATAAATAAATGAACAATTAAAATGAACAGGTATTTTTTTTCAGAAGAAATACAAATGGCCCATAAATACTTGAAAAAGTGTTCAGTATCACTGGCCCTTAGAGAAATGCACATTGAAACAACACAGATTTCATCTTATTCCAGAAAGAATGGCCATGATCAAGAAATCAAACAATAACAAATGCTAGAGAGGCATTTGAAAAAGGAACCCTCCTACATTGTTCCTAGCAATGCAAACTAGTACAACCTATAGAAATCTGAATGGAGATTCTTCAAAAAACTACAACTAAAGTTTTCATTTAACCCAGCTATTCTCCTGCTAGGTATGTTCCTGCAAGAGTTAAAGATCTCAGTGGTACATGTATACCCATGTTTATAGCAGCACAATTCATAGTAGCCAAATCCTGGAAACAGTCTGTATGTCCATCAATAGATGAATGTAAAAAGAAAATGTTGTGCTTACAAACAATAAAGTATTACTCTTCCATGAAGAAGTGTAAATTTGAGTAATTTGTAGGAAAATGTATGCACCTTGAGGTTCCAATTTTAAGTGAAGTAAATTAGACACAGAAGCTTATATACCATATAGTTTCTCTAATATGAAAAACCAAAAATTTAAATAGGTAACAGAGTAAAGTGAAAAATAAATGAAAGGAAACAGTGATACAGATCTGCAAATGAGAAGGGGATGTAGGGAGGGGCGGAAGAGGAAGAAGGGGAAAATGGCATAAAATTTTGAAACATATCAGGAAATGTACCAAATACCCACAGTGAAGTTAGTCATTATGTATTGCCAACATATACTAATTTTAATAAAAATAATTAGAACAAATACTCCCAAACAGCTACTTTCTCTAGATAATAATATATGGACAAATTTCTAGTGAAGTTTCCTCCACCTTTTCTACCCATAAATTTGCTATTAAAATAATACTTTTTAGAAAGAATATGCTTTATAAAAGGAAATACTTGTCAAGTAATAACCAGCAACTGTGAAAACGTTTGTAATATTAGCATGTACATTTGATAAAACTTGCCATAATCTTTAGGTGCATAAAAAGTCTTACAATCAGGGAATATCTTCACGGTTATAGTTATCTTAAATTTATATGTTTATATAGTGCATATTCTAAATATTATATAAATGAGAATATTTTAAAAGATACACTACCTATGACATCAACTTTTTTTATGATCAACATGTGTTCAAAGTTTGTTTCCACAATGAGATGAATCTCAAATTTGAATGTAAGTTTCTCAAAAGGAACACAAATGAGGATCTCACAGAAAGGGCTACTCACTTCTTGTTTCACATGAATTCTGTAGGGCAGCTGTGAAGATATAGTCGTGGGGTAGTTTTCTGGTAAGGAGGAGTGGGCCTTGTTGTTATTCCTGACCTGGTAAAGCACATGCACATAGGTGGGGATGTAGTCCAAGGTCTCGATCACATAACTGACATCCTCAAACTGTAACAACCCTCTAAATGTTCAAACACAAAACAAGAAAGGAAAATGAGTATTCTCCAATGAGAAATATAAATTGATCTTAAATATGTTACATCTATTTGATTTTTGTGGTCTGTTACCTAAGCACATCTGATTGTACTTAAATTTAGTTTTTAATGATCAAGAATGTAGTTATAATATTCTGATTGAGACAAAAATATGGAAATACTGATTAAATACATATATTCAATATATAATTATATATAAAATAACATTTAATATATATTACAATATTATTCTAAATACTATTTTAAAAAATTTTATACAGGTTCTTTTATTGTCAAAACCTATGGTTCTATGTGGAGGACCACCAGGATAGCTCTCCTTGAAGGAAAAGCATTTCTCTCCATTTTGGCTAAATCTGCCCCTAATTCCATGTATTGATATGTAGAGAGCTGGCTAGGGTATTTCCTTACACCCTCCATTGGCTTTAAGAAATGCAAATGAATCTAGCATGTCCCCCTATATCTTCAAATGAGTGTGTTTGACTCCTTTGTCAAAGGTGGCTGAATGTGTCTGGAAATGTTCCTGCACCTTCTAATCTGTTCCATTGATCCTTGGTTCTGTTTTTTTTGCCATTACCACCCTATTTTTATTAAAGTAGCTTTGTAATAGCCACGGTTTGTGATGTCCCCTGCCTTGCCTTTGTTGCCCAGAATTGCCTTTACTATTCTAGGTCTCTTCTGGTTCCAAATGAATTTTAATATGTTTATTGTATATGTATTCATTTTAATTTTGATACATATATTGCATATGTATTCATTTCAATAATGTATTCATTTCAATACATTTATCTGTATTCTTTCCTAAATATGGCCTGTTTTACTATATTGGTTCTTCCTATCCAAATTCAATGTCAAGTAATAACCAGTCCATGAAATAACATCAAGGTATCTTTCTTTTTCCTGATATCGCCTTCAATTTCCATTTCAGAGTATTGTATTTTTCAATGTAGAGGTTTTTACATCCTTCATTAAATTGATTTCTAGGTATTTCAATTTTTTTGAATGCTATTGTAAACAGTGTTTTTCCCTCTAATTTCTCTCAGTGAATTTGTTGTGTACAGGAATGCTATTGAGTTTTGAATGTTTATTTTCTATCCAGCTATGCTTCTCAAATTTGGTTAATTTTAGGAGTCTTCTGGTAGAGTTTTGGGAGTCTTCTATGTAGAGTATCAAGTCATCTGTGAATAGTGATAATTTATCATCTTCTTTTCTTATCCTTATTTCTTTTCTCTTTCTTGTTTAATTGCTCTGGCTAATATTTCCATAGCTATATTGACTAGAAGTGGTGATAATTAACATTCTCATCTTATTCCTGATTTTATATTGAAAGCTTTCAGTTTTTGTCCATTTGGTATGATGTTGGTCATTGCTTTGTCATAGATGGCTTTGATCAGATTAAGGTAAAGACCATCTATTCTGATTTTCTGTAGTTTTTATCATCAGTGGGTGCTGGACTTTGTCAAAGGGTTTTTCTGCAACTGTTGAGATGATCATGTGGTTCTTGTCCTTGGCTCTGTTAATATGGTGTATTATACGTATTGATTTATGCATGTTTAACCATCCCTGTATCCCTGGGATGAATCCAACTTGGTTATGGTGTATAATCTTGATGATTTGCTGCATTGTTTGTAGGGCCAGTTTTATCCAAAATGGAGACAAATGCTCTACTTTCAAGGAGGGCTGACCTGTTGGTCCTCCACAGTTCTACTTTTCAGAAATATAAACTAATTTTTGAAATATTAAAAAAAATTTTTTTCAGACAAGGGTTTTGCTATGCAGTTCAGCTTGGCCTTAAGCTCACTTTGTAGCCCAACAAAGGTCTCAAACTTGCAACAATCCTCCTGCCTCAGCCTCCTGAGTGCTGGGAGCCACCCACCCAGCTAAAATTTATTTTTAATTAAAAGTAAGTGCATTTGTCAGGTACAAGTGCTGTTTAAAAATAGGCGACGTTGTTGAATAGCCAAATGGAGACAATTACCATAAATGTTATCTCACATAATGATCTTTTTTTGGGTGGGAGGGGGGAAGATAGCATTTCAAATTTACCATGTCTCCAATTTTCAAAGGTAAAATTAACAATTCCTAGCAAGTTATCAGTAAGGCTCAAGTAATACAGTGAATCTCTTGGACTTATGCTATAGCTCAACTTCTGTGTACATTGGCCATTATCTCTTTCCTCCTCTATGTGACCTGCTCATCATCATTTTGCTCTTTGCTGCTACAAGAATACTTTTTGGTTTTAGGGAAATGCAAATTAAAACCTCATATTGTACTTTCTTTGGTTAGCTTTGAATAGAATGTTCCCCAGTTTCATCCATGTTGTGGCATATGCCAGGATTTCCTTCTTTTATATCTATATACTATTTCATATTATACTTTTACTACATTTCTTTATTCATTTACCTACTGATGGGACTTAAATTGATTCCATATCTTGCAAATTTAGTATAATGCTACCATAAATATGGGAGTGTAGAAATCTTTTATACATTTTGATACATATCAGAGAGGAAGAGGGATTACAGGATCACATTTAGCTTTCCTAAAGCAACATACTATGTCCCAGAATGGCTGTCCCTATTCACAGTTACAAGAACATTGTGCAAGGGTTCCTTCCTTCCACAACCTTTTCAACACTGAAACGTCTTTTTGAAAATAGCCAGTTGAATAGGTCTTAGGTGATATCTCAATGTGTTTTTGATTTGTATATTCTGATGATTAGGGATGTTGTACATATTTTATGTACTTGTTATCCATAAAGTTATCAATAAAACTATTTGTTTACATATCATTATTTGTGTGAATTCTCTATGTATTTTGGATATGAATCCCTTTTAGAGATCCTCCCTTCTATGTGTGATCTCTTCACTCTGTAAATTGTGTCCATTGCTCTGCAGAGGCTTATCAGTTTGATTTTATCTATTTGGTTTTGTTACCTGTAATTCTAGGGTCAAATAAAAAGAAATCAAAGCAATGTTCCCAAATAAATGTCACAAAACTTTTCCTTATGTTAACTTCTACTAGTTATATGGTTTCGACTCTTACATTTAACCCTTTAGTACATTTTGAGATGACTTTTTTATTTATTGTGAGATTAAGGTTTGATTTCATTTTTCTGCAAGTGGGCATGCAGTCATACCAACATTACATACTGAAAAGCATGTCCTCCTATTCTGCACTCTTAGCACCTTTGTCAAAAGTCGGTGGACTTCACCAGTGTGCATTTAATTCTGGGGTGTCTATTCTGTTCCACTGGTCTGCAAGTTAATTTTGTTGTCAGTACAATGCTGTTGTGATATCTATAAGTTGGTAACATATTTACAGTCAGGTAGTGTGATACCTTCAGCTTTTGTTCTTCACACTAATTGCTCCATATCCATTTTAGAAGTTTTTCTTTTTTATTTCTATGGATAAGTACATTGAGATTTTGATAGGAGTTGCACTGAATCTGTAGATTTCTCTGAGTAATACGAAACTTTTAACACTAATTCTTCCAACTCATGAACACAGAATATCTTTCCAACAGTAGTGTCACTTTCAATTTGTTTTCAACATTTCATAGTGTTCAATGTGCAGGTCTTTCACTTCCTTGGTTCAATTTATTCCTTAAAATTTTATTTTGTAGTAAATAATGCATATCAAATTACTTACTTTATCTCCTTTTCAGATAATTTTTGTAAGGGTATAAAATGGCACTGATTTAATATGTTGAATTTTTTCTGCAACTTTACCAAATTCATTTACTTTTAAATTTTTTGGTAGAATCATATATAAAGAGGGAGAACAAGAGGGTAAGGGCGAGGGGAAAGGCAAAGTGGAGGGAGAGATTTATCTGTGAATAATATAATTTCTTTTCCAGTTTAGATGTTTCTGTCTTTCTCCCACTTATTTGCTACAGCTAGGACTCCTGCTACTATGCTGGGTAGAAGTGATGATAGTAGACCTCCTGTCTTACTCCTAACTTAGAGGAAAGGATTTCTACTTTTCATGGTTTAGAACGATCTGAGCTGTAGTAATTGTCATATATGGCTTTTAATTGTTGAGACATACACTTCTAATTTTTGTCACAGAAAGAAGATGAATTTTGTCAGATTCATTTCTGCTTTGCATTTCTACATTTTCACATTCATTCTGATCACGTTATGTATTGTGTTTATTGCTTTGCTTATGTTGAGCCCTGCTTGCTTCCAAGACAGAGAGACGGTGGGCTCTGACCCAATGCATGACTCTTTTGATGTGTTTGTAAATTATGTTTGTTAATTACTGTTCAGGATGTTTTTATATATGTTCATCAAGGATGTTTGCCTTCTATTTTCCTTTCTTACAGGGTCCTTTGCTAGTGTTGGCATCAGAACAAGGACAGCCTTGTGAGGAACAGAAATGCATACATTCCAGATCTGCTTCTTTCTATTACAGCATGTAGGAATAGTTGGGGCTTGTACTGTAGCTCTCTTCATGCCAGTAAGAGCTTTTACTGCATGTATTTTACAGCTACAGGCCTAGCATAGAAAGAGCAATGAAGAGAAAGAAGAAAATGCATAAGAAATACATCTAAAGTTCGTATTTATCTGTCTTCAGACTACCTTAAAAACATTTCTGGAAGCTAAGGTGCCATTCAAGATCTTTAAATGTGGGGGCTCTGGAACATGCCAGTACCTGAGTCCAGCACAGGCACTTAGTACCACAACTGATTTTGGAACTTCTGCTGCATATCCTTCATAAAAACAATGATCCTAAGAAGAAATATAGCAAGATATATCCATGAATGTTTTGTAAATGAAGTCCTTGATTTCACTATGATTCCTAGATTTTTTTTCTTTTTCAAAATTTATTTTAAAAATAAAAGAAGGAAAACATATTAACAAACAGACATCCATTTACAAAATAGCTTAAGAACAATACAAGCAATACAGAGTTACAGACAAAGTGGTAGGAAATTATCACTGGTGGCGGTATTACATATTGATACCCTCAAAGCAGTTTCTCAGAAGATTCCTAGATATTATCCATTGAGATACCCCATTCCATTTTTTCTGCTGCAATGCTTACCTCCTCACCCTCTTATGTCTATTGATAATCATGATTCCCATACTCCCTCAAGTCATTCTTGCTGTAGTTCTAAATCTTTCATAAGCAACTTTTTTAAGTATATCGTTTCTTTGATGGTCAGATAGCTTTAACGTTGTGTTTAATTGCAATCACTATACAAATTACTACATTATTCTGCAACCGTGAAAGTTTTCATTTCTTTAGTTACCCCAAAGAATCTTACTTGCTATTTCCTATCCTTGATTTCTCTTTAACATTTCACTCTAGAGACATCAGAGTGATGATCATTCCTAGTTTATATTTCTTTCTTGATAACTTTACAGTATTTCACTTTCCTGAGTGCTTCCCCAATATTCTCTTCTAGCTCTCCTGGCATTTTCTTTAAATCTAGTGACACCTAAAATGAATTATATTCCTTCGTTCCACCTCAACTGAAAATTTTAGTCTGAGGGAATTCTATCGTATGAGTTTGTCTGTAAGCATCTCCATCGCTAACTATTCACTTTTTCTTTTATTTTTTATTCAATTTTTATCTAAAGGCCTAGCCTACTACACACCCCCATCGTGTGTGAAGAGGTCCAATTTACCATCAGTGGCAGTGAGCAAAGCCCAAGTAGACCAGGCTATTTTATGCCCAATACACACTGACAGTAGTGTGCTTCATCTAAAATTGCCATAAAACCCATCTCTGCGCATACACACCCTCCTTTTCCCTAAGCAAGAGCAGGAAATACAGCCAACTCATTGATGTCAGTAGGACCTATAGCTAAAAGCCCTTCACAGAGTGGTAGAAAGCAAGCAAGGCCCCAACCCACAGCCCAAGTGAGAGAACAGTCTAGAATGGAGCTTTTTCCTTGAGTTTGCTGGCAAACCATCATGAGATATTCTCCAAGCCAAGAAGCAAAGACATTCCCCCAAGTTCTCAGAGTAGCTTTCCTGATGCAGCATTCAGAGAAGAGGCACGAATAAAGCACATGAATGCCAGCAGCTAAAATGAAGTCAGGGAAATGTTTTTAATCTCATGGATCTTTCAGTACCTACCTGTACCAAAAAATACCAGAAAAACCCTGTAGCCTAACAGGTAGAACAAAATTGCAAGAAAGAAGATGCTACTGCAGAGCCAGAAGAATGAAGCTATTGCTAATAGTTATTGCTAATCCTGACACGATAACTCGTCATTCAAAAAGCAGACCATACTAAATCTAAATTTAGACTGGAATACTGCCTTCTAATAGAAATTTTAATTGGGATCGTGTTTCCCTATGCAGTTGTTTGTTATACAGAAAATCATTCATATCTCTTAAACATAATACACATCACAGTAAGAATAAAAATCACAATCAACCAATGCCTATAGTGAGCTGACTAGTGTCTTGGATTTATGAGGAAAAGATTTTAAGGCACCCACAAAAACCGCATCAGTGAACAATTACACATCTCCTAAAGTAAGTAAATTAATAACTATCTAGCATACAAGAAAAAGCTATAAAACAAATGAGAATGCAAGAACTTAAAAACATGATAAACAAGACAATTATACACTACCCTAAGTAGTACAGTGGGGATGACTGAAAAGAGAAATCAATGAACAAATCAAATAGAATTTAAACTTATTCAGTCTAAAAAAATGAAGCAATGAGCTAGGTAAAACTCATAGAGCTTGAAGGACTAGTAGAACAACTACCAAACATTCAAAATGTACTTAAAAATCCTAGAAAGAGAAAAGAAAAATGTGGCATTGAAAATGCATTCTAAGAAATAATGGCCAAAATTGTGGTAAAAAAGAATTCAGAGTAGGAAGCCTCAGTTCTTCTTTGCATCAAAAACTCATTATACAGCTCTAATGCATGTTTAAAAACCCAAAACAAACAAACAAACAAACAAACAAACATTCTTGGTTGGATGGTAGAAACTAACTAGAATATCCTTTCTTCCCTGGTGCATGAAAACCAGACTTACTGACACACATAAGGCCTTGTTTCAGGACCTTCGGTTGCTGAAGATGGTGTTCCAAAGCCATGACAGGAAGAGGCCTATTCCAAGCTTCTTCCAAGGAAGGGAGAGTTTGTCTGCATGTCAGGGACAAACTTCCTTGAGGGAGCCGTCCAAAAACTAGTGTTTACCAATGATTGGTTGTTTAATCAATCTTGTATGTCTATTTGTATCATCCTGAGCATACACTTTGAAGTTATCAATGTGTAATACAACAACCATTGTTAATCCCCTGCCACCTTACTTGTTGTTCAGTTTTTGTACTTGTTCTTGTGCTACCGTGTGTCTGTTTGTTAATGTTTTTGTTCTTTTACTTTTAAAAAACAAAAACAAAGCTACTGTTTGTCTCAGTAGTCCAGAAGCTCTAATTGTTTTGGTGCTTTCCAGCTACTGGGGGACAATGAAGGAAGCAGGAGGAATAGGAGAGGTTGTTGATCTTTACCCCTGTTATGTACAGAGTGAGTGGGGAAATAATGCAAAAGACAAAAACATTATGAGATAGACATCAAGAAGCTAAAGAATATAATGAGTGAAGGAGAAAATTCTCAAGAGGGATTCATCAGCGGATTCAATCAAACAGAATAAAGGGTCAGTGAATTTGAAGAAAGGTCTTTGGAAATAACTCAGAGGTTCAAAACAATTAAAATGACAAAAGCCTACAGGACTTATGAAACATTAGTAGTGGCCAATATACACAGAATTTGAAACTCAGAAGAGGAAGAGATTGAATGCTGGAAAGCTTATTCACAGAAATAATGGATGAAGAGTTATCCATTGTGCTGAAGGAAACTGATATAAAGATTCAATAGACCCAAAGAATACTATACAAAATAAATGTAAAGAAACCCACATCTATACTCACTATACATAACTAGAGGAATTTTCAGCAGAAACCACACAAGTGCAAAGGGAATGGGATGGTCTGTCCAAATTGCTGAAAGGAGAAAAAACTCCAACCAAGACTTATATATGTTATAAAACTAACTTTAAGAAACAAAGTAGAGATAAAGACTTTCCCAGAAAAATAGTGATGGCATCAGTAGTGTTATGGTTTGTATCTAGATATCTCCCCAAAGACTTGTACAGTCAAGAGTTTGTTGGACATGGCTGAATGTAGAGTGTGTGCTTGATTTATAGTGCAGTACTTGGATTAAGGGTGCTGGGATTAAGGGTGGGTGATTGCTGGATCAGTCCACTGGTTGGATTGGCACCACTCTAATCCTGGTAGACTGGATACAACATAAGGGGCAGAAAGAGGCTTCTCTTTTGTTGCTTTTTCTGTCTTCTGCCATCATGAACTATTGCCCCTCTACCATGTGCCACCCTGCCTTGGAATCAGCTGATTATGGACTGAAACATCTATATACTGTGGGCTAAATAAACCTTTCCCCCTTTAACTTTGGGTGCCAGTAAATATGAAAAGGAATTCTTAATGATGAAATAAAGACACTAAATAGGAACACAATTATATAAAAATATGAATCACATTGGTAGAGGTAAATATATAGATACACATGGAATATTATGTTACTATAACAGTAGTGACTAAATCACTTTTAATTATACTAGAAAATTTAAAAATACTAAAGTGGTAAACTAACTATAACTAAAACATAAAAAAGGTAGGAATCATGAAAACATTAAACTGCAGAAGGAAGGGGAAGTCAATATAGAGAATATCAGTTTACAACTTAATTTAGTTTGCTAGTTTAAAATACATTGTTACCACCTTGTGATGTATTATGTAAACCACAATATAATCTAAAGATAGACCAATATATAGTTACATAGACAGATATGTAATTATGTATATATGTAATAAAAAAGAACTCAAAGTATAGCAATACGAGAACCAAAAATTAAAAAGAAATCAAAGGGGCAATATCAAACAGCAGATGTTATGGCCTTTATTTAGACATCCCCTCAAGCCTCATGTGCTAATAGGTGAGGCTTCTGGTAGGTGACTGGATCATGGGTGTATGATACTGGATTAGTTCTCTGATGGCCTTATAGCTGGTTGTGATGTTGGGAGGTAAAGCCTACTAGGAAGAAATGGGTCACTGTGTCTGTGGTTTGGAAGGGTTATATATCCCTCCTCTTCCCTTGAACTTTGTTCTCCCTGTCTGTCATGCTCTGAACTGTTTCTCCTCTGCCATTCCCATCTTCCATGTGGCCCTGTCTTGAAGTCAGCTGACTACAGTCTCAAACCTTTACAAACTGTGAGGTAAAATTAACTTATCCTCCTTTAAATTGTGGGTATTAGGTACTTTGTCTCAGCAGTGAGAAAGTAACTAAGGTAGCAGAATTTTAAGAATAGGGTCTGGCTATGTAGCTCTTTGGCAGAGCACTTATTTAGCAAGGATAAGATCTTAGATTCGATCCCTAGTGTCACACAAACCAAAGAAAAATTACAACACCAATTTTAAAAGCCATATCACAAATTCTTACCTATGAATAAGTGCTTGAAGTATAAATAAAACCCTGAAGTGAAACCTATGGGTTGTAGGGCCTGGGGATACAGATCAGGGATATACCGCATGCCTAGCACCTGGTCAAGCCCATGTAGCACCAGCAACAGCAGCAACAACAATAACAAAAAGAACCCAAGAAAGAAAAATACGTATGGGGTGCTGAACAGATATTTTTAAAAAGACAATTTTTTTTTTTTTTTTACAAGAAAATGACTCTAAATTTAAGGGCAAATGTAAACTAAAAGTTAATGAATAAAGAAAGGTATTGTCAACTGGGACCTCATCTTACTGAAAAGTTTTTGCACATCTAAAGAAATCACCAGCAGAATAAAATGAAAACCCAGAAATTGGGAAAAAACCTTAGCTGGCTGTCCCTCAGAAAAAGGTCTTCTCTCCAGAACATATAAAGAATTAAAAAAAATCAACCTCCCTAAATTCAAAGACCCAATCCTAAAATGGGCATCTGAGATGAATACACACTTCTCAGTTAAAGAAATACAAATGGCAAATAAATACATGAGAAAATGTTCAACATCATTAGTCATTTAAGAAATGCAAATTAAAACAACATTAAGATTTCATCTCATCCCACTGAAAATGGCTAGCATTAAGAAATCAACCAATAACAAATGCTGGCAAGGCTGTGGAGAAATAGAAACTCTTCTTCACTGCTGGTAGGAATGCAGACTGGTGAAACCACTGTGGAAATTGGTTTGGGGATTCCTCAGCAGACTAGGTTTAGAGGTCCCAATCAACCCAGCCATTCCCCTTCTGAGTGTTTTCCCAGATGATCTGAAAACATCATGTCACAGCAATATATGTGCACCCATGTTTATCGTAGCACAATTTGTAATAGCTAAGTGGTGGAAGTAACACAAATGTCCATCCACTGAGGATTGTATAAAAAAATTGTGGCATTTTTATATAATGGAATATTACCCAGCTATAAAGAAAGACAATCTTGAGGCTTTTATAGGTAAATGGTCACAACTGGAGACCATATTCATAAGTGAAATAAATCAGAGGTATGTATGCAAGCAACATATTGTATCACGAGTGTAAGAACCTGAAACTATAAATATAAATTAGGAGTTATGATAAACATAGTAAAATGAAAGGAAACTGCTCAAAAGTAAAGAGCAACTGGGATAAGGGGAAAGAGAAAAGGAAGAAAGGGATAATTATGTATGCATGCATATGCAGGATAGCTAATGTAGTTGTATTACTGACTTCTGTCACTTTATTAACAGTTAATGATTAGTTTTTTGATCAATCTTGCATGTCTATATTTGTTTTCCTGAGTATACACTTTGAAGTTATTAATATGTAATTTAACAACCATTGTTATTTCCCTGTCACTTTGTCTGTAATTCAGTTTGCTTGTAATATTCTTGTTGCTTTGTAAATGGCTGTTTGTTAATGTTTTTGTTCTTTTACTTTTAAAATAAAAAAGATGCTGTGAATCACTTTAGCTAGGGAATGGAGTGTTATTATGAGATGTAGTGGACTCTTTTAAAAGCTATCACACTAAATATAGAAGATTTTATAATTATGAAAGAATCAAATGATAATGTGTTATAAATATTTATGTACTTAATATAAAATCACTCATATAAACACAAAAAACTAGGTGGAGATATAGCAATACAGTCATAATAGATTGCTACAGCAAAAATAAAAAATCTGGCTGAAATCCACAGGAGGTCAAAGAAATCATTAAGAACAAATGGAGTTTCATAGACTGAAAATTAAAGGATGGATGTGAGAGGAACCCAAAAAAAGTGAGTGTAGTTATTTTGTTTGTAGACAACATGAACTTCAAACCAAGAACAATCAAAAGAGATAAAGAAGGTCACTACCCACTTGTGAGGGGGAAGGTTCAATACGAAGAGATAAGAATCGTAAACATCTATGCACCAAATATAGGAGCACCCACCTATATAAGACAAATTTTAACAGACACGAGAAATGAAATAAGTAACAACACAATCATAACAGGGGATTTTAACACAAAATGTCATAAAGAGATAAATCAACTACACAAAATATTGGGAAGGAAATAACAGAACTTAACCAAACTTGTGAACATATGGACTTAGTAGACCTTTACAGAGTGTTCCACCCAGCAGCATCAGAATACATACACATTCTTCTCAGCTGCACATGGGATGGTCTCTAAAATAGACCATATGTCAGCACATATAGCATACTTAAGTAAATTGAAAGGAACTGAAATTATCCCATGTATACTATCAGACCATAGTGCAATGAAAGTGGAAATTAATGACAAAAGAAAACACAAAAACTCCATAAACACATGGAAATTAAATAACACCCTCCTGAACAAAGAGCGGGTCATAGCTGAAATCAAAGTAGAAACTAAACAATATTTACAATCAAACAAAAATGTAGATACAACATATGGGAACTTGTGGGACACAATGAAGTCAGTCCTCAAAGGGAAATTTACACTGTTGAATTACCACCGCAGGAAAATAGATTAAAGCACAAATAGACAATCATATGTTGCACCTCAAGCTTCTGGAAAAACAAGAGTGAGTCAAACCCAAAGCCTAAAGAAGATGAGAAATTATAAAGCTCAGGGCAGAAATTAATGTGATGGAGACTTAAAAAAATCAATACCAAGAATTAATGAATCAATAAGGTGGTTCTTTGAAAGAATAAATAAAATTGATAAATTCCTAACCAATCTTTTCAAAGAAAAGGAAAGAAAAAACTGAAATGCATGGAATAAGGAATGAAAGGGGTGAAATCACTACAGATCCTGTAGAAATTCAGAAGATCATCAGTACCTACTTTCAATATCTTTACTCTTATAGGATGCAAAACACAGAGGAAATAGGCATATGTATATTCCTAGATATGTAGGAATTACCAAAGCTGAGTGAAGAAGATATAAAACTCCCGGAGAACTCAATATCAGCCAGCGAAATTGAGAATGTAATAAAAAACTTGCCAATGAAGAAAAGCCCAGGTCCTGATAGATTGCCAGCTGAATTCTACAAGTAATTGAGAGAAGATTTAACACCAATTCTTCTCAAACTGTTTAATGAAATTGAAAGGAAAGGAATTCTCCCCAACTCTTTCCTGGAGGCAAGTATTATCCTGATACCAAAATGAGAGAAAGGCCCAAACAAAAAAGAGAACTACAGGCCAATCTCCCTAATGAATATAGATGCAAAAATTCACAATAAAATACTAGCAACCAGAATATAACAAATCATCGAGAAGATTACACACCATGACCAAATGGGATTCATCCCAAGAATGCAGGGATGGTTCAATATATGCAAATCAATTAATACATCATGCCAATAGAGCCAAGGACAAAAATCACATGATCATCTCCATTGAAGCAGAAAAAACCTTCAATAAAGTCTAACTCATCATGATAAAAATGTTACAGAAAATAGGAATAGATGGTCTTTACTTCAATCTGATCAAAGAGCTATCGATGATAAACCAACGGCTAACGTCATACTAAATGGTCAAAAATGGAAAGCTTTCACTTTAAAATAATGAACAAGACAAGGATGTCCACTGTCACCACTCCTGTTAAATATAGTTCTGGAAATATTAGGTATATCAATTAGACAAGAGAAAGAAATAAAAGGAATAAGGATAGGAAAGGAAGAAGTGCAAGTATTATTATTTGCAGATGACATGATACTCTACATAGAAAACTCCCAAAATTTCACAAAAAGGCTTGTAGATTTAATGATCAAATTCAGTAGCATTGCTAGTTATATAGTCAGCACTCAAAAATCAATAGCATTCCTGTACACAAACAACAAACAGACTGAAAGAGAAGTTAGGAAACCATACCTTTTACAATAGCATCTAAAAAGATGAAATACTTAATCTAACAAAAGAAATAAAAGAATGACACAGTGAAAATTATAGTACTCTGAAAAAAGAGATTGAACAGGATATCAGAAAATGGAAAGATATTCCTTACTCATAGGTAGGAAGAACTAGCATTGTGAAAATGCCCATACTCCCAAAATTGTTGTACAGATTCAGTGTAAACAAATAAAATACTATTAGTACACCTCATAGACATAGAGAAAACATTTCTAAAATTCATCTGGATGCAAAAGAGGCCTAAAATAGCAAAAGCAATCCTAGGAAACAAAGGAAAGGCAAGAGGCATCACAATCCCTGACTTGAAATTATACCACAAAGCTACTGTGATAAAATCCACATGATACTGGCAAAAAAAGAGATCTGAAGATCAATGGAATAGATTAGAAGATGCAGACACAACTATAAACACACTCAGCCATGTTATGTTTGACAAAGGGGCCAAATATTTTCACTGAAAGAATGAAAGCCTCTTTAATAAATGGTACTGGAAAAACTGGCATGCCACATGCCAAATACTAAAACTAGATCCATGTCTTTCACCATGCACTAAACTAAAGTGAAAATGGATCAAAGATTTAAATATTAAAACAGAAACACTAAATCTATTGGAAGAGAAAGTAGGTAAAAATCTTGAAGATGTAGGGGTAGGCAGAGAGTTCATGAACTGAAACCAAACTGCATGGGAAATACTTCAAAGAATCAATAACTGGCATCTCATCTCACTGAAAAGTTTTTGCACATCAAAAGAAATCACTAGTAGAGTAAAAGGAAAGCCCATGAATTGGGAAAAAATTTTAGCCAATTGGTCCTCAGTTAAAGGACTCTTACCTAGAATATACAAAAAATTAAAAAACTTAGGCCCCCAAAATTCAAAGACCTAATCCAAAAATGAGAATCTGAGATGAATACACACTCAGATGAAGAAATGCAATCAGCAAATAAATGAATGAAAAAATGTTCCACATCATTAGTCATTTGAGAAATGCAAATTAAAACAACACTGAGATTCCATCTCACCCCAGAAAGAATGGCTATCATCAAGAAATTAACCCAGCCTGCGCCGGCTCCCAAGCTGCCGCCTCTTCCCTCATGGCTAGACCTTGACCGCACCCAGAGCCATGGATGGACATGGTAGTCTGAGGCACTATGATGCGCAGGAGCAAGCTGAAGGCATCTGATGGCAGCACCACGTCGACCAGATTCATCTTCAGATAGCCAAATCAGATCATGTACTCTACTCCACAGGCATCAAAGGCATTGTCTTAATGTACTGGTATTTTACCCTCTGCGTGGAAGACAAAACCAGGGGTTTCTTGTTGCTGTGCAGATTCTATGGACAACCATTTTTGTGGTTTGAGCATTGCTGCCTCATTGACAGAAAGCCCCTGAAACCATTCCAGTGGAGTGCAGAGACCAGTTTAAAGTGTTCTTGGCAGGACTTCGAATCCAGTCATTGGAAAGTGTTCCCCATGACTCCCAGCTCTCCTGGAGGTTCCTTTGGTCAGTTCTTCTGCTTCCAGTCTGCTGTTGGTCACCGAAGACAGAAAATCAAACCAGCCAGCCCCAGTTAAGCAACACCACAAAGGGCCTGTTGAGGAACAGGCGGGTGAGGTCTCTGCTCCTCTGCATGAAAGCATTTCTTAAGACCTACTTTGCAAGACAGGACTTCTGTGGGGATTTTAATTTGAAGTGAAATGGTTCAACAGATTCCTACACAAGCAGGCCATCTGACTCTGATGTGTCTCTGGAAGAGGACCGGGAAGCAATTTGGCAGGAGAGAGAGCAGCAGGCAGCTATCCAGCTTGAGAGAGCAAATTCCAAAGCCGTAGCATTCCTGTGAAGACAAATGTGAGCTATTGTTGCACCCTAGATGAGGATGTGCCTGTTTGGAGCATGACCATCTCCTTTGATGTCAAGGACTTTCTACACATCAAAGAGAAATACAATGACTGGTGGATAGGAAGCCTGGTGAAATAGGGCTGTGAGATTGGATTCATCCCAAGTCCACTCAGACTGGAGAATATAAGGGTTCATCAGGAACAGAGAGAGGACATTTTCATGCAGGATGGAGCACATTACTCCCCGTGATGCTGTGCTGTCTGCATCCTGTGGTGTTAGTGAGGCCGTCACTGAAAGGTCATGAGGTAACAGACACGATGCAGAAAGCTCTCTGATTTTCTGGAGCACAGGCTGGATGGGAGGGTATCAATAAGGAGAGTGACAGCCGACGTGTCTCTTGCTAAGAGGTCTGTCCTAAATACTCCCAGCAAGAGAGCAGGAATTGAGTGCTCCAACACTGGTCCAGTTTAGCAGAAATATAGGGTGAAATTTAAAGAATCTTTGAGCTGGCAAGATCTTTGCAACTGGTTGTTCTTGATGCTGACACCATCAATCACCCAGCACAGCTTATAAAGACCTCCTTAGCACCAATTATTGTTCATGTCAGTCTCATCCCTAAAGGTTTTACAGCGGGTGATTAAATCTAGAGGAAAGTCCCAAAGTGAACACTTAAATGTTTAATTGGTGGCAGTTGATAAACTTGCACAATGCCCTCCTGAAATGGTTGTTGTTATAATGGACGAGAATCAGCTCGAGGACGCGTGTGAGCATCTGGGAAAGTACCTACAGGTGCACTGGCATGCCACGTACACCACCAGCAGCACCCCCATGATCCCACTGCTGGGGCAGAATTGGGGTCCCACTGCCGTCACTGTACCCCACTGCAATTTCTGGGTTACAGAGGCAGCAAATGAGGCACAGCAACCACTCCACAGAGAACTCTTCAATTGAAAGACGAAGTCTAATGACCTCTGATGAAAATTATCATAGTGAGAGGGCTTGGAAGAGTAGGAACTGCTTGTCTTCCAGTTCCCAGCATAATGGAGATCATTACCCTCTTGTGGAAGATTACCCTGACTCATACCAGTATGCTTACAAACCTCATAGGAATGGAGGGTCACCTGGGGGATACAGCCATGATACCTGACATAGGCTTTGAGGCTGCCAACACAAAAAATAAAAAGTATTCATGTGTTGACTATGTGCTACAGCACTGCTAAGATAAACTAATCATTTTAACTTGGTAAGCACAGCACAGTACTTACTGTGCTTATGAGCTGGTATCATTTAATGCTAAGTAAGGGATAAAAAAATGTACATTATGCCCTTGATTCTAGATGGATATTAGATGCCCAATCATATAGATATTTTTAAGTGCAATGTTTACATGACAGCAGTACCTTTTGTTTTCTTCATAGATTTAGACACATCAATTTGTAGTCCAGGGTACTTATCAAGGCACATATTAAATAATTTCCCATGCTGGAAATTCCAAATGACCAGCTCCATTTGGAACGAATTTATAAACCAATTCCTGCTGGAATCTGAGTGAATTGACTAGAAAGTCTACTTGAGCATGCTGAAATCAATTGAAAAACTGGAAAAAATCCTAATTAATAAGAAAGTCAAAATACAAGTAGAAGCCAAAACCAGCTATCGTATTTATTTTCTAGAAGCTAAATTTACACTTAAAGTTGGATATGTAAACATTTTAATATATGTTAATGTTTCCAGAATTACTTTTCAAACTTACCAAATGTATTGATAGTGCCAAAAAAATCTCAGAAAACTTAATGCAGATATTATATAGTCTCTTCAGATTTTAATTTTTGTTTCCTGGCACAGCTGTTGTATTCAAAGTGTTTTGCTTTCTGTTCAGTCAATACTGTTAGTGTGCTTGAAGTTGGCAAAAAAGAAAAGCAGAAAAAACACTTTGAAAATTGTTGTAAAGGAGAATAGTAATGAGAAGGCCAACAATAGCTGGTTATAAGAAATGGAAAATCAGGCGTTGTTTCCTCTTTAATCAACAGGAACACAACTGCACATACCCAGGAATGTGAAATCAGACAGTAAGCATGTGGTACAGCTCCCCTGAGTGCTAAGCTAAACCTCTTTGGAGGGGAGTTCATCTGCCCCATAACCAGGTCAGTATTTCCTACCAGAACAACTGAGAGTCTTCCCATTGCTTCACTCAAGCTCTGTCTTTGAATAGTCAAGTATTCTAGCCTGCTGTCACTAAATTTTTTTAAAAATCATGCTAAAGATTTTTGATTTCCATGGACATATTCAAGTTAGATGTTGAAAGTTACGCTTTTTACAAAATGGCTAATTGGGAAAAGTTTGAATAAATGATGAATTTAAAAGCTTGAAGTAAAAGGTCATAGATTCACAATACATTTGTTCACTAAAATTACAGCATTCTTAAGGAAAAATTATGAAGATTTTGGCAATTAAGCTGACATATCTAATAAATCCTGCTCTTTGCTTACCAAGAGTTGTTTTTTCCAGTGACTATAATTATAAATTGGCAGCCTCTGCCTAATATTATTAGGGACGCCTTGGATTCACTATGATCCAAGAAATTATTGAAATAGATTTCTTTATATCATACAGAATGTATTTATGAAAGATTCTTGTTTCTAAAATTCCACAATGCATGCATTTTCTAAAGCCATAATAGGGCCAGGCAAAGTCTTTTTCTACATCTCATGAAGCCTATTTTTGAAAACAAGAATAATTCATTTGGATGCTTGGATGTAGCTCAGTGGTAGAGTGCTTGTTTAGCATGTTTGTAGGCCATGGGTTCATTCCACCACCTCAAAACCTTGAATAATTAATTTTGTATCATCTTATTTTCTCCCTGAGTTTTCAATATGCATGCACTCTCTTGAAGTCTGTACCCGATCCAACATTTTCTCGTGAGGCAGGTGTTTGTGCCATTGAGCTGTATTTCCAGCCCAGATCCACTATTTTCTTGATCAAGACCACAAGTTTCATAATTACTAATTGCTTATACATACCTTGGGCCCTATTACAGCCTCATCACATGCCCTCCCCTCATCTTGACTGGGTGTACCCCATAATGAACCTTTAGCTGATAATGAGGATACCTGTAATTCTGTAAGTCATCTCAAACATTTGATACAATTAAATATGCGCTCAGTAAATTTTAAAAGTTAAATGTCATAGTGGCTGGTGAGGTTTTTTGTCATCTAGTGATGCTTACTTCAGTTAAGACAGGGATTGAGGGGCTGGCGATATAGCTCAGTGGAATAAGCGCTTGCCTAGCAAGCGCAGAGTCCTGAGTTCGATCCCCAGTACCACCAAAAAAAAAAAAAAAAAAAAAAAAAGACAGGGATTGAAAAGAACTGTATCCTTTAGGCTTTTTAATAAACACCTAACCTGCCATCACTGAATACTTTGTTAGAGCACAGAAAAGCTTTTTCCAGAAAACAAAAATAAACATATTACATGTACAGCACATGTTTGCATGAGAGAGAAAACATTTGCCAAAACATTCTTCTGTATGCTTTACTGGTTTCTTTGTGTGCATTAAAGTATTTAATTTCAGAGTGCACCAAGGTGTATAAATTTAGACCAGATAGCTGTTCAGCTTTTTCTGTAGTAGCATTAGCAATTTGGTCATTTAACTACTTTAAGATAACTACATTTTATGGCAGGTAGCTGAAAGAGCATTTACATATATTAAAAAGATTGCCATTTTTTAACTTTAAAAAATCCACTTGTTTTTAATGGTCTCTCAAAACCTTGTTTTTGTCTTTGTGTGATGATGAGAGAGGGAGGTTTGCTCAGGATCCGTGTACAAAACCTTCACCTGTCATTGAGCGGCCATACTTGCTTTGCATTTTTATCCAAAGGCTGACAATCTTGGAAAGGATATAATGTATATTTTCTTGGTGGGTCTATTTGAAATATGAATTTGACATATTCTTTAACCTTCTGTAATATATTTACCTTCTCCAAATGAGTGAGATATGCATCTTTTATATTTTTTTTATTTTAAAGAGAAAAGAAAACAAAATAACAAAGATAAAAACAAAACACAAAAACCAATAAAAGCGATACAGAATTTCCAAACAAGATGATAGGAAATTAGCAATGATTGTTACAGTACATATTCTTATCTTCAACGAAGTTGCTCAGATTACCAGATGTAAGAATGCAAGGTTGATCAAAGAATTAAGAAGAATACAAGAAAATAAAAAAACTAGAAACAATACAGTTTCACTAATCAAGATGGTAGGAATTCAACAATGGTTGTTATATTGCATATTGTTGTCTTCAAATTAGTTGTTCAGATTATCAGATCTAAGCAAGCAAAATTGGTAAAAGAGAGATTTAAGCATTAACTGTTCCTTTCAATAAACCAATAGACATCAGTGGTTCAATTATCCCTGCTATCCCTGTACATACGTATATATTTTTTCCTTCCTTCTTTATTTTTTTATTTTTGTTTTTATTTTTTAAAAGTATAAAAAACAAATGAAGAAAACAACAACAACAAAAGGAAAATATTAACCAAAAGACACAAAGCAGCACAAGAGCAGTATAATCAAAATTGAATTACAGACACAGTGACAGGGAATCACCAATGGTTGCTGTACCACACATTCATAACTTCAAAGTGCTTGTTTCTGAAATCACATATAGACATAAAATCTTGATCAAACAATCATGAACTGTTCCGTACCATAAAGCGACACAGGCCAACAGTGGCACCAGATTAAGCATCCTGTATATACACACATAGATACATATCTGTCCTTTTCTTCCCTTTCCTCCTCCCCTCATCCCACCTGCTCCCTACCTTTGAGCAGATTCCCTTCACACCCCCAAATCCACATTCCCATCTTCAGATTCCTACACCAGTGATACAATACACTGCCTGCACATGAACCTTTGATTTATTTCACTTATGAGTATGGTGCCAATTGTGACCATTTGCCTACAAAGGCCCCAAATCCGTCCCTCTTCACAGCTGAATAATATTCCATTATATAAAAATGCCACATTTTTAAAATCCAGTCCTCTGTGGATGGACATTTGGGTTGCTTCCACAATTTAGCTATTACAAATTGTGCTGCTATAAACATGGGTGGACATACATCATGGTGATATGATGCTTTCAGATCTTCTGGGAAAATAATCAGAAGAGGAATAGCTGGGTGGAATGGGACCTCTAGACCAAGTTTGCTAAGGAATCTCCAAACCGATCTCCACAGTGGTTTCACCAGTCTGCATTCCCACCAACAGTGCAGCAAAGTTCCTATTTCTCCACAGCCTCACCAGAACTTGTTATTGGATAATTTCTCAATGCTGGCCAATCTTACTGGGGTGAGATGAAATCTCAATGTTGTTTTTATTTGCATTTCTCGAATGACTAAAGATGTAGAACATTTTCTCATATATTTCTTTGCCCTTTGTATTTCTTTATCTGAGAAGTGTGTATTCATCTCAGATGCCCATTTCTGGATTGGGTCTTTGAATTTGGACAGGTTGATGTATGTACTATTAAAAAATTAGCAATAAAATAAAAGGAAGTTCTATGTAGAAAAATCTGAAAGAATATACAAAAAAAGTGGGAAGACTATTTGACTTCACTGGCACTATAAGACACAAGATCAACATAAACAAATTGACTTTCTAGATATTATAACAGCAAACATGGAAGCTGAAAACATAATTCCCTTTGTAATTGCTATAAAACTAAAAAAGTACAGTGTCTGAATGCCAACATTACAAATACTGACGAAAGACATTTATAATATATCAAAGAAATGGCAAGAGTTATTGAATTGATAGGTTGGAAGATCCAAACCAGTAAAATTATCAATTCTCTCAAAGTTGATCCATAGGTTAAGCACAATTCCTATCACAACCCTGAGAAAAATTTTTATAGAGTACGTTTGTCTAAAATTTATAATGAAAAGCATAATGCATTCAAATAATTAAAAATTACTGCAAAAGGATAAAGTGGATAGAATCACTCTAATCGATATTAATACTTAATACACTGATATCATAAAGGGGCTAATATGGCAATAATAAAAATTAAACACAGAAAAGCATTAAACAGAGTGAAAATATCCACTCAAACATGCTCTGGTGATTTTTTAACAAAGATACAAGAACAACTCAATGCAGAAAGAAAGCCTTTTCTATAAATACTGCTGGAACACTTACAGAGCCACAGTCTAGAGAACGAGCCTGTATCCAAGACTCACACTTTATATAAAATTATGTCAAACAAAACACAGTATTAAACAGAAAAGTATAAAAAATTTAGCAGAAAAATAGAAGGTCCTCAGCAAATTTGACTATATGGAGTTCTCAGATTTGACACCAGCCAATACCACCATTAACAGAAATGTTGCTAAATCAGATGTCCTCCTTGGATAAGTGGTCCTTGCATGCTGGATTTCAAACCAGGCTTTTCTACTGGAAGTGCTTCTGGTATTTGTCACATTACTCTTAGATTTGTGATCAGTTTTCCCCAAAACTCTGTGGAGAATAAAAGCATTCCTTTTCGCCAACCACAGTGCCCAAACCTCATTAAGCATGTGAATATACAGAGAAGCAACCAACACTTACCTTCAGAAGGGAAGACTCTGTATACAGTGATCCTGATTTGTATGAATACATCCGGAAATCTGGGTCTAATAGTGATCTAATTCAGTAAAAATGACAGTTCGTTATAATGATATTTTTAATAAAAATAACCGCTACAATAATGAAATTAAGCCAAATTTGTTTTCAAATTATTAAATAAGATTGTATTGGTACATTTGCAATACGTGAAGTTTGTATTCATTTTAGGAAGTACGTGCATGTACATAACACAGCCTGATTCTTTTATAAAATCCCTGTCATCTTTGTACCCGCTTTTTGCTCTCCTCCTCTAAATTCCCTTTTGCATTTTCATTCTTGTTTTTATTATTATTATTTTTAGCTCATGGTAGTGACATGTATGTTTACCTTCACTGTGGGTATTTGATATATATAAGTGACGTCTCTTAAATCTTTTTAATTTCCCTTTCTCGTCTGCCTTCCTCTTGCTCTCATTCTCCAGGACCCCTTCCAATTTGCAAAAGACCTATCTCCTTGTTTCCTTTTAATAATCCTTTACTTTGTTCTTTATTTGTACTTTACCTTCCTCAAATAAGAGCTACCACCTGGTTTTGTTCCAGATGCTGAAAGGACCACCAGTGATCCTGCACCATAAGATCCGGGGAAGATGGCGACCAGGTGAGCAGCAAGGGAGCGAACCTCCTTAATAAACACCACCAGCTTGAGACAGACTTGGCGAGCGTAAATGCCGGGACCTCGGCTGGGAAGTTTAAACTGGGCGTATTTCTCTGAGATGCCGGGGGAGATGTGGTAGGGCGGACCAGGCTGCCAGGGCGAGACGTGGGAAAGCCCCAGACGCTGGGAGCCAGGGACGATCCACGCGGGGAAGAAGCTTGGCTCGGTCCAAGCGCAGTGGGAGAGCGGCCGCCTCGGTCCCTCCCGCCTCCCGAGCCGGTGCAGCCCCCCGGCGACTCCCGACAGAGATCGGCTTGCTAGCGGCGGAGACGCCCGGCAATCCCACGTTTTGCGCGTGTCGGGCGGGCCGCACGGAGGGCCCCAAACGCTGCCGGGAGCGGAGAGAAAGATTTGCTGGGTCCTAGCGCCCCGAGAATACAGACAGCTCGATCCCTCCTGCCCCCCGACCCGGCGCAGCTCTCCGGGGACTCCCGACAGAGATCGGCTCTCTGGAGGCGGCAACGCCCAGCGGTCTCACGTTTCGTGCGCATCGGGCGGGCCGCGCAGAAAGCACCAAAGGATAGACTGGCACCTTGGAACCTTCATGCCTGCAGGGACTCCAATAACTGGTGAGATATCGGCGCTCGTGACCAGATCACCGAGTGGGGGAGGAGATCCATCCCTATACCTGCAGGGAACCCTGGGAGGGTGGG
>PVLD010011774.1:0-63620 GCA_004027595.1 Dinomys branickii
ACAACTCTGCAAATTTCTATTTGCAATTACTGTGTGTTTAATTTTTACTAAGGTATAATTTTGACTGACATTGTTGAGTATTCTTTTTTCATTTATGATTCTAAAACAAATAACTGAAACCTAGAAATGTATTATTAATCAAGCATCTGGTAGAGTTTTGTTCAATCTTATTTATTGAATTGATCAAGTTTTCTCCTATTCCTACCCTAGTAATAGTTTTATTATAAGCAGGAGTTGTTTGTGTTATTTTTCTCTATCAAATAGAAAATTGGAATATCTATTTTCTTCTCTTGCCAGTTAACTACGTTGCCATATTTCTTAATGTTAAACAATTCTGGCAGCCTTGTGAGATAAACCAAATTGGATATAACATGACAGCTAAAATGATGAATCTTTTTTGTGCATATGTAATGTTCCTTTCTTGTATCATCTTTAAGTTTCTTTAAATTGAAGAGTTTAGCAGTCTTTCTCTTTTGTAAGTTTCTGGAAGACTTTAAATAAGATTGGAATTATTTGTTTCCTGCATAGTTTGTAGAAATCCTGTGAAACAGTCTGTGCACTCTGCTTTTAGTGAAGGGAAAATGTATTGAAACCCATTCTTCCAGTCAGGTCTTCAACTTCCTTACTCCACGGGTGCTGCTAATTTCAACGTTCCCATCGCTTGTGTCCGTCTTGCTAAATCCAATGGTAAATTCCTAACCCTCATCCTTCTTACACAGGTATCCTCTGATTACCCAGAAATAAGTTCTTCTCAATGTCTCTTTATTTTTCTTGATCCATTTATCATTTTCAAAATTTTCTTTTTTCAAAATTTTCTCTATCACATTTATAATTATTTTAAATCATTTTAGAGTAAAATATTTATTTTATTATTATCTCGTTTCAATAAACTTGAAGAAGTTAAGGAATCAGTCATGTTTATAACCCCAGTGCTCAGCATACATCATAAAACAGTTATATATGTCACTTGTGCTTATAAATACCTAATAAATAAGGTTCAGGTATTCAGCGGTAATATGGCATTAATAAGTAAAACAGTCCCACTTATATCTCTCCACATCTCCAGATCAAGTACTCCTGTTTGAATTTCATGACTCTTAGTTAATATTGGATGAACTGTTAAATTCATGACACTTTTATTAATTTCATATAATTTGGCACTTATCTGAAGATACCTGCAAAATGCATTGCTCATAATAGCAACTTTATTGTACTTTCATAACATATTTATTTAATAAGCTTGCAGGGTGTTTCTCCATTGTCTTAGAACACAGTGAGTACCTCTGAAGAAAATGCTGGAAACATGCTTATATGACTGATTTTCTTGCAGGCTGGACAGCAGCGTTGGTGGGAACAGGAAATTAAAATAAATGGAAATATACAAAAGGGAGAATTAATTACCTATAACTTGACTGAGCTCATTAAACCAGAGGCTTATGAAGTCCGCCTGACTCCTCTCACCAAATTTGGTGAAGGAGATTCAACAATTCGTGTTATTAAATATAGTGGTGAGTAGACATTTTAAAATGTATTTATTTGCATATTACACTGTATAAAATATTTAGTTTGTAGCTATCTACCAAATGTAGATGCAAAGCAAAACGTGACATTGATTTTCTGGACTGTGAACCAAATGAACATAACAAGCAAACAAAGCCCGAAAGCCTAAGGGTCATACATTCAATCCTTGATTACAATGCAGATAGAGAGTGATGCTGTTCACGTTGAGCCTGGGTCGTTTGTACGTTGAGCCTGGGTCGTTTGTACGTTGAGCCTGGGTCGTTTGTACGTTGAGCCTGGGTCGTTTGTACCTTTACTTCTTGATGTCACAGCCCACAAGCTAAGATGCAGTATGTGTCTCCATGTTATCCCCTCCAATTTTCCATGACTTTTGGAACATACCATTCAAAAGTTATGAAATAAAATCAAATTCTTCCAATTTTTAAGAAAATCAATACATTTGATCTTAGGGCAATTTTTAATTTTCAGAAAATTGGGTAAAGAACATAGAATTCCCTCCTTCCAGTGAAATTTCTGCTATTACCAAAATCTTACATTAAGGGCACACTTTTATTATGGCTGACTAAGGAATAGTGATATATTATTAAAGACAGTAGTTTGCATTAGGGTTCGTTATTTATGCTGTGTAGCTATGCAGACCTTGGTAAGTGTTTAACATCATTTCTCCACCCTTTCAGTACCCTAATGAAGAGTTTCACTGCCCTGGAAAATCCCCTGCGTTCACCTCTCCCAGCCTCTCCAGCGCTTGCATCTATTGACCTTTACACAGTCTCTGTGTGTAGTTTCCCCTTTGCCAGAATGTTGTACAACTGAAATTAAATGGTGCATAGAAGTTTTGGGTTTGCTTATTTTGAATAACAATATGTAGTTAACTTCTCTCTCCTGTGTCCTTTGTGGCTTGATGTGCTCAATTTTTTTTTTACTTAGCGACTAACACCTTGTAGAAATGTTTCATGGTTTATCCCTTTACCTGCTGAAGGACATCTCAGTTGCTGTTTTGTTGTGGTTGGTTGTGGCAGGGGCGATGACCAATATGTTTAAAATACTAATCTGAAACACATTTCTATGTGTTAGTGATGCTTTGGTTTTATAAACTGTACACATAAAATATATCTTTGGTATTTAAATGTCCGATGAGCAAACTAGCGTAGAAATTTGATCTAAAACTTTCTTCATGGAATTTATGTTCAAGGAACAATGGCAATAAGATTTTTTTTATCACGTTAATGTCTATTAAAGATTTGAGTTGAATTTTGCATGCAGTTTAAAACTATAATGTTCAGGGAAACTGTGTACCACTAGACTTTTTAATGTGTTTATCAGGCTTGAATGGACCCCTGAAGAAATACAAGGGCTAATAAAAAATGCAGGGCGTATTTAAATTAAAAAATTATTTTAGTACAAGACACAATGCCATTTATTCACCTCAAACTACTCCTCATCTCTTCAAACACACTTATCCCATGATTCTTGCTACTTTCTGAAGCAGTTGTGGAAGTTCTCCTTCATGTGATCAAGATATGGTCAAAAATTCAGGGGATACTATTGCCAAGTGCCATCCAATGGAAAAGCTCATAAAAACATTACAAGGTGTCTTCATTCACCTTTTCACCAGATCTAGTACCAGGAGAGTTCTGGCTCTTTCTCAAAGTCACAATGACCATGAAGGGTAAATGTTTTTAATCTGCTCAGGACGTCAAGACAGCCATGACTTCGCACATAGACACTCATGAAAGAAGATTCAAACTGCTTCATGGGCCAGGGATATAGCTCAGGGGCACTGGCAAGTGCAAGGTCTTGAGTTTGAGTCATAGTACAAAAAAAAAAATGCTTCAGAAACTAGAGTGATGGGATGTTTGTTTGAAACCTGAGTGACACGAATGAGAATTTGTCTTTTACTGTATATTTTTAAAATTTCAATATTCCCTTTTTATTTTGATCTCACTTCATATTTCATAATTCTTTTACTCCTCCACGGAATATCATTCTTTTTTATAATGCATTAACAGTGCTTGAGTTAAAAGGTAGTAGAATGTTTTTATTAGAGCTGAAGTTCTGCATTTTATGTATTGTTATCCATGTTTTGTCTCGTTAAGAATAAAGCAGTGAATGCCATCAAATGTGAAAAATGAAGTCAAACTATTGAAACTCATTAAAGTTGTTCCTATGTGTGTTCAACTGTGTTACAAAATTAAGATGTAGGGCCTGGGATACAACTTGGTGACACAGCACCCGCCTTCTGAGCTCAAGGTCCTGAATTCGATTCCAAATACCAAAAAAAAGTGAAAAAAAAATAGAAATTAAGATGTTTGAAGTAGAGTAGAATATTTGTAGATGATAAAGTAATAAATATAAAATCATTAGAATCATTGCATATCTTTTTAAAATATGATCCTTTAAAATATGTTTTTATGTTAGTATTATAACAATTAGCCAAAAAAGCAAGTGTCATTATACTCAGCTTCAAGATTCGATTAGTCAGAAAACTGGACACTGTCATATAGATTTTCTAAGGTTTTTAGCTTTACAAAATATGGACTGTTACCTTTTCTATCTAACATTTGTGATTTCTGTCCCTATCAGAAATTATAGGTTACTTAATAGTGGGTGCATTTGAGACTGTGCATTAATATCTGTCCTTTAAAAGATGAAAGTTTTAGGACCTGGAGCATCTTGGTGTCTTACAAAGCAACTGTGAAATGACAAACCTTGACTAGAACTAGAATTCACTCTCTGTGACAGTGGCTGTTTATTTCTTTCTTAAGTCTAGGAGATTGTTATGACTTTCCTTAAAGAAATATTTAAAATATTCATAAATTCAATGGTTTTACAACACACTAAAGTGACAAATAGGGGTGGCAAACAGATGTCACTTATATTTCTAAGATTTTTAATTTGCCTTTTCATTTTTAGATGTGCAGACTAAAAATTAAATATTTCAATTAAAATCACTTTTATCGAATAAAGTTTTTGATAGAATATACTTTAAAGATACGTGGGCACTGTATTAGTCTCCTTGGGCAACCTTAACCACTTACCATAGACTGGTTGTATTAAGAAAAATTTAAGCTAAGAGCAATGACATACACCTGTAATCCCAGAACTCTGAGAAACTGAGGCAGGAGAATCTCAAGTTTAAGGCCAGCCTGAGCAATTTAGCAATTGAGGTATCTATCTTGAAATAAATAAAAAGGTCTAGGGCTGCAACACATGTGAGGGCCCTATGTTCTCACAGCTGTTGAAGCTGGGAAGGTAAAGAAAAAGAGACTCCCTGGTTTCTGGTGAGGACTCTTCCTGATGCCTAGACACCCAGCGACCTTGTTTTGTCCTTATATGGCAGAGACAGTTCTCATGTCTCCTCCTCTTCTTAAAAAGATACCAGTCCCATTAGATTATGGTCACACATTATGACCTCATTTAACCCAATTGCTTTACCCAAAGAGCCCTGCCTCAGTCACATTGGGGATTAGACTTCAACATGTGACTTTTGAGTGAGTACACTTCAATCTGTAAGTGGCAGGTAAAAGAAATTAGACATGCAGATGCAAAGGATGATGGAGAAAATGAACTCCTTGAAATACTTAGAATTTCAAATCGCAAATTTTTACAAAAACTGACTTCCACTTGTAGTGAATTTGGTCAATAAAATATTACAACAGACAATTCAACTAAAATTCAGTTTAGTTAGTGGTTATATGTCATTATGGCATTTCTGAGACCAAAATTATACCTCAGAGATAGTTGTTTGAAAGGTAATAAACAGAATTTTTATAATTTCATATTATTTTCAATATGAAATATTTTCAACTTTTACTAATTTTACTCATTGTTCAAATTAAAATAGAATGACATTTTGCAAGAAAATGTATCATTTTTAGTGCACACTGTGTGAAGTTGTTGCTTTTTCTATGTCGCTCATTTTCATAATTTGCAGTGTAGAATATAGTCTCAGAAAACCCACTAAGATACTGAGATATTTCATTCCATTTATCATTGTGCAAATATTGGCAAAACTCAATTTATTAAAATTGATCTAAACATACAAATGTAACCGTGTGCTTACTTTGCGTATGTGTTTTTATCTGTTCCTTCACTAGGAACATGCCATTTCAATAAACACTGTTGATAGTAAGCACTAAGGAAATGAGCAGACATATAGTTGTAGACATAAAGTCCAGTTTTATAGACATAAATTTCAGCAGAGCTGACCAACTGCCCATTGTAATTGGGGAAACTATCATAACGCTCTGCTTCAGTCAAGATGGAATTTTTTCTGAGAAAGATAAATGCTTAACCAATATATAAGGGTATCTCTTTACCCAGTAGGTTAGATATATTTGTGTTTATGTTTTAGCAAAATTGAAAGTATTCATTTCCCATTGGATGAGCATCAGTTGCCACCTCTGTCATAAATATAACTGGTTTGCTAAAACAAGTATTTCTTTATATGTCCAAAACTGCAAAATGTGTTATGTTACCTCCTGTTGATCCTCACAGAGTAATTACATTTTCACTTTTAAAATGGCACTATATTTTATAAGCAAGGGAAGTAGGACATTTCTAAATACACAAAAACCATTTACTAACTGCTTATCACTTGAGAAATCTGTGTGTGTCGGTGCTGTATGTATGTGTGTTTTAATTTAATTAAAACGACATGGAAGTAGCTATTTGTTTTGGGTTATACAACACAATATGAATGTTTTGTTATTTTCATTTCTGTCATATTATTATTATGAGAAATGGATGACAGAATTACTTGCAGTGTTAGACCCTCCAAATGATAGGCTGGCCTGCTCTCAGCCTCAAATTTTCATTTCTAGGTCTTGTTTAGCAGTAGTTAAGATATAAACGGTCAGCAACTGCATTCCTTAGAAAGTGAACAAATCCCCCGTGCTACTGAACATTGATCTTTTTGGTACTTTGAGGTTTTGATTGCTGAGCTCCCAAGTAGATTGTAACCAGTCCTTTAGAGCAGAATGGACTGTGGATATAATTCTCCATGGCTACAGTGGGGAAGATCATTAAATTTTGGTAAGGAACTATGAGACACTAAGTGGACTGATTAGATGCTTATTTACCAAATACATTCAATCCTTGTTAACTTTTTTTTTGTTTTCTTGTAGCTCCTGTAAACCCTCACTTAAGTAAGTATATGTTCACTTTTTGTATGGCACTGTAGTTCATCATAAAGAGAAATAACATGTATACATATGCAAAGAAAATCCATTATATGTAGATTTTAAACTTCAGAGGATATTGTATATGAATTATTTAATACTGATAATTATTATATAGTAGTGAAACAGTAATTTAATTGATGTTTACAAATGTTTATAAATATGGGCATGTGTAGTCATCTTCCAAACCTGGTTAATATTTGTTAATTCTGTAAGTGTGATATAATTTATTTTGTTGGATTGCATATCATTTTGTTGTATTAGTATGTTTTTCTGATTTTTTATATTTTCATAAGAGACTATGGTTACTTACAAATTTGATATTTCAATAGTTTGAGATTTTTGTGTGTCATTATCTTAAATCCAAATACAATTGATCTAATTTAGGTTATGAACCCTGTAAAATTGTAAATTTTGAAACATTGTTATTTATTCTTATTTAGCTTTATATTAAAGCCTAAGAATACAGAAAAATTAAACATACATACTTCATATATATTGACAATATTCCCCATCTCTGGATTTAGCATGAGAATCCATTCTTGGATGTCATTTCAAAAGAACCTTTATTTTTAGGGTAAGGTTAGATTTTTAGATGTAAGGTTAGATTTTTGCATGTTGTACTGAATGATTAAAGCAGGTGAATTGAGCCAGGCATGGTGTCGCATGCCTGTAATCCCAGCACTCGTGAGGTTGAGAAGAGGACCATTGCAAGTTCGAGACCCTCCTGGGCCACAAGGTGAGCTCAAGGCCAGCCTGAACTGCGTAGCAAAACCCTGTCTCAAAAAGACAGAAAACAAGAAAGAAAGAAGGTGAATTGGAGGAAGAGTACCACTTATTTCTGAGTCTTTATTTTTCCCTACCATAATTGAAAGGATTCAGGAAATAAAACATTGATAATAGCACATCTTCATATCTAAGCCTTCATCTTGTAAATCATGGGCTGTTAAAATTAAAGGTCTGGTCATCCTTAGTTCTGTATTTTTTGAAATATTGGGGCTCATTACTTTCACAATTTTAAGAGATCTTTCATATTTAATATTATTAAACTTTTGATATATTTATACCACTCAGCACATTTTCATTATCATTCTTTATTCCAACAAACTCTTTACTAGTGAACATCTTTGTGTGTATTTTTAATTGCCCCACTTAAAAGTGACACAAAATCTCTAAAATTATTATGGTCTCAAATCATTAATCATTTTTCTTGCATTCTATTGGCCAACTTTTACCAAAATATTCCCAGGAAGAGATACATTTTTCCTTTCAACATATTGTTCTCAGAGGTAATGAGCTATTACTATGGCTTATGTATCACTGTGTGATTTGAATTATGACAGCAATTATGATATTGGAAACAACTTATATATGTGTCATATAAAAATAACCTAAATAATAAGTAGTTTTCCTCATATAGAAGTTCTTGTACCCTTTGTAGCTTATATTTTTGCTTAATTTTACTATGAGAGATTTATATATCCAAGTTTTAAGTGTTCATATTATTTTGTTCATTTTTTTCATTATTGAAATATATTTACTGAATTCTTTCCTTGCATTATTTTTTCTACTATATTTTGTTTTAAAATTTATTTTTAAATAAAACATATTAACAAAAAATATCCGTTTACAAAATGGCATAAGAACAATACAGAAAATACAGAGTTACAGACAAAGTGGTAGGAAATTCATAGTGGTTGTTGTATTACACATTGGTATCTTCAAAGTGGTTTCTCAGCAAAACAAATAGAGACATGCAATAATGATAGAACAAGTATTCACTAACTGTTCCTTTCAGTAAAGCAATAGAAGACAGTAGTACAACTGTTAGCTAGCCTGTATATACATACACATATAATTTCCCCTTCTTTCCCTTCTCCTTTCCCACACCCCAATTGCCCCTTACTTTTAAGCAATTTCCTTTCATTTCACAATGTGTATTATATCTCATAGTTTTTATTCACTCTTTCTTATTCTTACACTAGTGATACAATATATTACTTACACATGCAATTCTGATTTATTTCACTTATGAATATGGTCTCTACTTGTGACCATTTGCCTATAAATGCTTCTAGTTTATCTTTCTTTGTAGCTGAGTAATATTTCATTACAAAGAAGTGCTACAATTTTTTTTTATCCAATCCTCAGTGGATGGACATTTGGGTTGCTTCCACAATTTAGCTATTTCCATTAAACTACCATTAGCATACCTCACAGATCTAAAGAAAACATTTCTTAAATTCATCTGGCACCAGAAGAGACCCAGAATAGCAAAAGGAATCCTGGGAAACAAGGACAAATCAGGTGGAATGACAATCCCTGACCTGAAATTATACTACAAAGCTACTGTAATAAAATCAACATGGTACTCACTAAAAAACACCAGAAAATCAATGGAACAAACTCGAAGACACAAACACAACCACAAACACACTCAGCTACCTAATCTTTGATAAAGGGGCCAAACAAACTCACTGGAAGAACAATAGCTTCTTTAATAAATGGTGCTGGAAAAATTGGTTTGCCACATGCCAAAAACTGAAAATAAACCCAAGTCTATCACCATGCACCAAACTCAAGTCAAAATAGATCACAGATCTCAATATTAAAACAGAAACACTAAATCTATTGGAAGAGAAAGTAGGTAAAAATCTTGAAGACATAGGGGTAGGCAGTGAGTTCATGAACAAAAACCAAACTGCCTGTGAAATGCTTCAAAGAATCAACAATTGGAATCTCATCCTACTGAAAAGTTTCTGCACATCTAAAAAAATCACCAGCAAAGTAAAAAGAAAACCCACACATCAGGAAAAATTTTAGCTCACTGTTCCTCGGACAAAGGTCTTCTATCTAGAACATATAAAGAATTTAAAATTATCATCCCCTCCAAATTCAAAGACCCAATCCAAAAATGGGCAGCTGAGATAAATACACACTTCACAGATGAAGAAATACAAATGGCAAATAAATATATGAAACAATATTCAACATCATTAATCATTTGAGAAATGCAAATTAAAACAACAGTGAGATTTCCCCTCACCCCAGTAAGAATGGCTACCATTAAGAAATCAACCAATAACAAATGCTGGCGAGGCTGTGGAGAAATAGGAACTCTTCTCTTCTGCTGGTGGGAATGCAGACTGGTGAAACCACTGTGGAAATCAGTTCGGAGATTCCTCAGCAAACTAGGTCTAGAGATCACATTCAACCCAGCTATTCCCTTTCTGAGTATCTTCCCAGAAGATCTGAAAACATCATATCACAGCAATGCATGTGCACCCATGTTTATAGCAGCACAATTTGTAATAGCTAAATTGTGGAAGCAATCTTTTGTTCACTTTTGAAGACAAGATTTTTTTCCTCCTTTTAAACAGGTCTAAATTAAATTAAAAAGAGATACTTAATACTTCAAGACTAAAAAGAAATACTTAAGTGGTTTAATAATAATTGTACATGATTTTAAATAACATATGAAAGGAAAATTTTGGCAGTAGATCTACAAAGTAAAACTATCTTTCCATTTGTTCTTTGAACTCTTTTTGTATATATATACAAGTGAAAACATTTAAAATCAAATAGTGCCTATGAGACATTATTGTAACTTTAATGTAGCAACTAAAGAAGTCTCATACTGAACCTAAAAGACATTTAAAGAAAGCTGTGCATTGCTGTCACATTATACTTTGAGTAACACCGAACCTCATTTTTTGAGTAGTACATGACCTGTGAAGTAACTATGCATGTAAAAAATATTTTACATGTTACCTTTTTTTTTTAGAAATTACGGATTTAGGTTCCTATAAAGCTTTTTATTCTCTGTAACCCTACCTATTCAGAATATAGAATATAAATAGATGTGAACATATTTGACAAGCAAAAGTAAAACAAACTGTATTACTTAACTGTAAAGGGGAAAGCTTTTCATTTTCGTTGATGGAGTGGTATTCCGTTAGTTTAGACATTATCTGAACAGAGAACTCCATTTCCAAGGGTATAACAACTTTGACCCATTGTTGGTGCGGGGAGCTATTCTGTGCTTTAGCTTCCATCTCTGTGAAGTGCACTGAATCTGGATTCTATTTTGACTTTGTCATCTAATAGCTCACTTGGCCAGAGTTCTCATCTGTGAGCTTTGTGAGGAAGGATTTTTGTGATCTCGCAAAATCATGCTTAGAGTGAATGAAATAATACTATGTTTACTTTTCTCAATTAATAACATATGATTTAATTATGGTTGTAGTAGATCTTTTGAATTTCTTCATTTAGAGTGTTTGCAAGCAAGTTACATCGAATAAAAAAAAGCTCTGAGATCTAGTAATGTTGCTCATCCACTTGTATCAGGGAAAGCTGAGAAATACTCTTTCTGAACTTAAGTCCGAACTCAGCATTGTGGTAGACTTCTAGGAAATCCCAGGTCTTGCTCAGGATCTTCATGAAGTCTTTTTATTACTTCATAGCTACTGAATTTCAAACTTATGGCAAACCCACATTTAAATGAAGTGTGAAGATTTCAAAATAATTTGTTATGAGTTTTCCCAAGCACCCTTCCATTTGTGCAAATAATTATACATAAAAACATCTTCAGAAATGACAAAAAATTGAAATTCAAGATATATGTCTTTAAAATGCCATCAAGCAAATAAAGCTCACTTTCTAATTGATAGTTTTGTTTGGATTCTTTCTATATTTACTAAAAGAAATTCCCCAGTCCTAATTCAAACATATATTACATTATTTAATTTCAATTATTCAGATATTTCTGGGGAAAATGGTTTGGGTCTTCACTTTGATATAGAATTGGATCATATAACATTGATTTCCATATAAAATTATCTTTTTTTGGTAAATTATAATAATTTTCTGTTCACTCATAATCATGCCCAACACTAAGGCTCTGATGATATTATCAACATCTGGCATTATTAGTACTCTATAATTTTTAATTATCTCTAATAAAGTATTGTCAAATCTGCATTACTTTAATGAATACTGACTCTCTCAATTAAAATCTACTCACAGGAGAATTTCACTGTGGATTTGAAGACGGTAACATTTGTTTGTTCACCCAAGATGATACAGATAATTTTGACTGGACAAAACAAAGTACTGCAACAAGAAATACAAAATACACGCCTAACACAGGACCTAATGCTGACCGTAGTGGCTCCAAAGAAGGTAGGAGGGTATGCACTGCTGCAATCACAGCAGAGACTTTAAAAAAGGCTACTAACAGGAGAATATCTAGCTCCCTATTTGAATATTATGGAATAGAGCATATTTTATGGGCACTATCAACAATTCGTATACTTTTAAAATTACTAGGAAGTAATTTTATCACAAAATTCGCTAATATATCGCTAATATATACAGATCAGAGTATTTCCTTTTGAAAAATCAAGTCTAAAATTCCAATTTCTCTCCAGTTTTTGCATATTTTATTTTTAATTAGATAGCTCATCGATTCTGTGAAAGCCATTTATGAGTCGCAATTACATGTGTGCATTTTATATATGAGTGCAAACCCTGATAGCGATTTTTACTTTCTATGAGAAGTCAGAAAACTTCTCCATGCTTTGGAATTACATGCTGGCCAATGACATTGTAGCTAAACGTCTTCTTTCGCCTGTTTTAAGGTTTCTATATGTACATTGAGACATCTCGACCCAGACTGGAAGGGGAAAAAGCTCGGCTCCTCAGTCCTGTCTTCAGCATCGCCCCCAAAAACCCATACGGACCCACCAACACCGCGTACTGCTTCAGCTTCTTCTATCACATGTATGGACAGCACATAGGTGAGATGGCAAGAGGTGCTGTTTCCTGTAAAGAAAACCAGAAGAACACTTTTAACAAACAGCAGGAAAACAATTGTAGTCAAAGAATGCTATCATTGCCTTTTAAAATGACGTTCCAGCAACTGGAAAATAAGATACCGACCGATCCCTCCCATCATCTAATTTCTGAAAAATCAGATGATAGCTTTAAAATCTAGGTTATAACTTAAATTATTTTCATCCTCTGTAATCCTAGAGACCACAAGGAGTTAAAGATTGTGTCAGATCTTGGGGAATTGACACTGCATAATATGGGCTGTTTCTTTCCAAAGAAATTTGAATCCGTAGTGGCTTAGTGCACCTTACTGATGATGAAAAGGAAGTTTTCCCTATTATTGCATTGACAAATACTTTTAGCACTTTCCACATACCGTGAACACTGATGTGAATTTTTTCTTGTTTATAAAACATGTGTAGCACTTAGGATTTCAGAAGTCACAGGCCATGAAAAGAATACAGAGGTGAAGACATCTTCCCTGCTGTTAGAGAGCTTGGGGTGGTAATGAGTAAACACACAACTTTGGTACATGGAGTTTCATGTAATAATGAGTCCAGGCCTAGCAAAATGTGGTGGTCGGGGGAATAGTGTAGACCTCCAGCTCTTGATGTGCAATTCTGAACAACACAGAACTGAACACCAAATATTTTGAAACATTAGTTATTTGATAGTACATGTTAGCTTGATATATGTTAGATGTGTATGACCTAAATTGATATGAAACTACTTGTAGAATTATTATCTGAGAAAGTACCAACATTTTTATAAATTGCCTTAGAAATGCTTCCATATTTTATTATTGGATTCCACTCTAGACCATACCACGAAATGTCATATATTACACAACAAATATACTCTATAACTTGAGTGACATTAGACAAAAATCTCAATAGTGAAGCAGATCTAGACCCCAAGGAATTGTGAAGCTGAATCTAAGGGTTGAGCAGGGCAATGATGAAAGATAAAGAAAACCATTTCTCCTGGGTAAGCAAGAGGTCTGTGTTTTCAGTAGGTCAAGGTTAACTCACAATTACAGAATACTTAGCAGGCACCAGGGCATGCTTGGATTATTTCTTCAAATATTCACAATAACTACTGTGCTCATGAAAATAGTCATTCTGTTTCAGAGATGAGGAAACTTGACATTCAATGAGTTTTCATTATAATGTCTTTACTAGAACTGATTATTATTGAAGCCATAATATGAACCTGTGCAGCTGCACTCAGAGTCTTCTTGTTCCATTGAGCTACAGAAAATGTCCTGGAGGATCACAACAGCTTAGCTAAGTGTACGACACTTTATTAGTAGTCAGACTGTGTACAGATTTTGCGAAGACTAAAAGCATCTGTCTAGGAAAATAAATAGGTAGGAGTGAATAAAATGTTTTGGAAATAGTATAAAATTGAAAAGCACTTAGAAAGCTCTGAAAGTAGTCATGGTGTCAGGAGGGCACAAACTCTGAAAGGAAACAACTTTGCCCAAAATTGTCAAACCATCTCGTTTACTGTCAGATAACTGCTCTGTTACCAAAGGTAGAATTAGTGCAATTCTAATTCTTTGTAGTTGATCATTGTATTTCACCCATTATCTATTTTAAACATATTTTTCAGAACTTACCATTACCCAATTTACCTTGAAACAAATATGGTTTTATTATGGAACAAGATTTAAATTAACAATCCCAAGACCAATATTTGATTTATTTTAAAGTATAAAATAAGCCCTATATACAAGATGTATATTTTAGGGTTTTCTTTCAAAAGATATTTGTGGTGGGTCCCAAGATAATTTTAATACAGTTCAAATTTACAACTGTTGTTCTTTATTCTAAATACATATCCATTTGATTTTCAGTGGCTTTTATACTGACTCTTTCAGGTTGCATTTCAGTAGAGCAATTCTTCCTTTCTTACTAAAGGTCCACAATTTTGAGCCCTTGTGTTTAATTTTTCATCTTCATCAGATCCTCAAAAGGTGAGGGTCGAGTGTCCAGTCTGTCACCTGGATCTTTCTCAGAAGAGCATGAGCATACCACTTCCAAAATCTAGGCAACTGTGTCTGTTCCAGACATGGAGAGATCAGTCAGGAAGCGATGAGACATGGGCATATGTCATTGTATTGCACTACACTTTGATTTCATGGATTCTACATTTCCTTACAGATTGAAGTTTTCTGGCAATCTTACCTGTAGCGAGTTTATCAGTTTTGTTTTCTAACAACAGGCTCATTTTGTCCCCCCATCATGATTTAGTAATGTCCGTGCCATTTTGGGCTTTTTCACAATTGTGTGTTTTGTGGAGACCTATGATCAGTGGCCTCTGATGCGACTGTAATTTGTTTGGGGCCCCATACATCACACCTATATGTGACTTCCAACGTGGTAGATCAGTGAGTCCTCGTTGCTCTGCTACCGGGCAGGGCACCCATCTCTCTCTTATTGTTTCCCTGAGTCACAGCAGTACTGAGGCCAATGAGTGACTGAACAAGGACCTCGTAAGTGTTCAGGAAAGGAGCCACATGTCTCTCGCTTTCAATAAATATCTAGAAATGGGCAGACTTGGGAAGAAGACGTTTTAAACAGAAAGCATACTGTGCTTAGCAACCAAGTTGTGAGTGTGAAGGAAGAGACTTTCAAAGGTGTTAACAGAGCTACTCCAGGGAAGATACCAATGACAAGAAAATTAAAGTCTCCTTTCTGTTAGAGAAAGAGTTTTTGTGATATGAATAGATCAAGCCAGCCACAATCTTCCCTTAAGCCAAACCTTAATCCAGAGCAATGCCCAATCTTTAGTCTATGCAGACTAAGAAAGATGAGGAAGCTGCAGAAAAAATTGAAAATTAGAGGTCGTCTTATGAGATTTAAGGAATAAGACACATGAGTGTGCGTTAGAACAGTGTGTATGGAGAAACTATATCAGGTCATCTAGAAGCCCTTAGGTAGCTGATGAAGTTGCTACAGGAAATAGCATACTTTCAAAGTAGAGAAATCAGTCTAGGCATGGCAGTGCATACCTGTAATCTTAGCTTGGGAAGCTGAGGCAGGAGGATCACTTTGAGTTTGAGGTGAGCCTGGGCTGAAAAGTGAGTTCAGGGCCAGCTTGCGCTGTATAGAGACACCCTATCTCAAGAAGACAAAACAAATGTAAAAGAATAATATTGGAATAAGAAGGCATAAGGAATTCATAGCTGGAAGGTAAAAGTCAGTGGTTGCTTCAAAGTTTCAAAGAATAAATAAATACCCTGTTAGCTATTAGGGGCTAATGCAGATGGGGACTTTGCACTTACTCTTTGAAAATCCTGGGACCCTTATGAATGTACTCTGCCTGGGCTCAATAAATGAAAATGCAAGGACTAGATCAGTAATAGTGAACCGATGGCACATGTGCTACATACAGCAGGTTGTGTGTATTAATTAAAGCCCTTAAAGGTCTACCATCACTAGACTAGATGACAGTGGAAATATGTTATATGTTTTATTGCATTTTTGTGTGCATGTGTCTGCTACAATGACATCCATCCTGAATCCGGATAATTATTATTTTAGAAATGTATTTTGTAGGACTATGGTTGCTATACACAGTGACTCCTCAATGGATCTGTGCAAAATAAATCGAACACTTTCTGGAACAGATTTATCATTACTGTGCTTCTAAGCCCATTCGATTCATGGGAAGAGGTCAAGCAATTAACATCAAAATGAGTCTGAGAATGCTGACTCCCACCTTTATGGGTGACTTAGAGGGGCGCAAGACTTTCGTGGAGGAAATAACTGCCCCTGTAGCGGGAATAACAAGAGACCCAGAGTTAGAGGTGGAGTCTAAGGATGTGACTGAACGGCTGCACTCTCACTGTAAAATTTTCACCGCTCAGACGTTGCTTCTGGTGGATGAGCACAGTCACTTCTTGAGATGAAATACATTCCCGGTGAAGAGGCTCTGAGCACTGTTGAAAAGACAATAAAGGACTTACGATATTATGAAATCTTAGTTGACCAAACAGTGGTGAGTTTTGAGAAGACTGACTTCAATTTTCAAGGAAGTTTCTCCGTGGATAAAATAATATCTAACAGAATTGCTTGCTACCGAGAAATCTTTTGTAAAAAAACAGTCAGCCAGTGTGGCAAATGTCATTGTTGTCTTATTTTGAGAAACTTCCAAAGGCATTCAGCCTTGAGCTGTCACCACTTTGATTTGCCTGCATCTATAAAAAGTCAGGCCACACCCTCTACCTGCTCATTATGACCTGCTGAAGGCTCAGAAGGCTGTTTGCCATTTTAGCAATAATATATATTTTAATTAAGGCATGGATGTTGTTTTTAGACATAATTCTATTGCACACTTAACAGACTGCAGTACATAATTATGTAAAACAGAATTTTACATACACTGGGAAACCAAAAAGAAAATTCCGTGGACTTTCTGTACTGAAATATTTGTTCTATTTCACAATAGTGTAGAACTGAATTTAAAACATCGCCAAGCGATGCCTGTCCTTTGTTAGCAAGATGTCACTTCATAGTTAAACCTCCTTTTTGTGCATATGTTATCCACATTAATCTCCAAACATGGGGGCATTTTATAATCACTGATTTTATTCATTCCTTCTTTCAGAAATCCATATCCAAAAGTGACCTTTTCCTAGATTTCTAATAACCTAATTTCATGTTTTACTTCTTGGGTAACTGTAAATAACTCATGAGGTTTTCACTGTGACAATGAGACAACATGCCATTGAGAAGAACCGTCATGGTCTAACAACATAAAAATAAGGAATAGATTACTTAGGAGAGGTTCTTCCTTGAAACAAAGCCAGATATACAGTGTTACTTTTCTAGTGATGCGTAACAAATTTCTCCAGGCAACTGTGGCTGCAAACAACAAGCAGTTACCAGCTCACAGTTTTTGTGGCTCAGGAACATGGGTGTGGCTTAGCTGAGTCCCAGCCAATCCCAAGCTCTCATTAGGCTGCCATTAGGCAAGAACCCCAGCCTAAGCTGAAGAGTCACCATGGGGAGGATGTACTTCCAAGTTCTCTGACTTGTTTTCTGCGGACACTGTTCTCTCACAGGAACTGGACCACAGATAACGGTTTCCTGCTGGCAGCAGATGGAAGGCCTCCCTCCTTTCCTCACCATGTGAATCTCTCTGCAGAACTGTCTCATGACAACGCAAGCACTTTGTGCGAGGGAAAGAGCAGATGAACTCTGGAGAGCTGGGGCAAGCTTGTCTCTAACTGACGTTCCACAGTTTTGCTTTCTTCTCACTATTATGCCTGAGATCCTAACTCCAGCCCATACTCAAAAGTGGGGAAACACATGGAGCTTTAATGCCAGGAGTTTTGAGGTCGCTGGGAGACGACTTAGAAGCTGTCTTACATGCTAGTACAGCTTTTTGCTACTTAAATGTTTCATAAAATTGAAGAAAGAATTCCCAATGAAAGTTATAATACGTTAATGTACATGTAAACACAACATCTGGCATTTGATGGTAAGATACAGCCAGAGTCCTGTAAGTATGAATGGACATTCCAATCGTGAATGAGTCAGCTGAATTTCTAATCCCGTTGCAAAGAAATTGAGTCTCATATGTGGTCACTACAAATTCCAAAAGGTTATTAAAAACCTGTAAATGTGCACATCGTTTATTTCTCAAAAGGATGTGAGATATAAGCATCGTATATCAGAAAATTCAAGACAAAACTGCAAATGGCATTTGTGGATACTTTCGATGAACTTGATACGAATCATGCTATAAAGCTATGGGCCGCACGAATATAGTATCGCTGGGAGGAATAGCAACGAAGAGCGAAGGAACTGGGGATTGAGAGTGGCCTCTGCTGTTCAGGGTTCTCACGACTAGAAGAGTAAGTAGTGGTGATAAAGTACAGTGGAGTGGAGGAAGGGCCTATTTCGTGAGGGAAAGAGTTCATCAAAAGGGTACATTTATCGATTCAAACGCAGAGGAAGGAACGTTTGATTAAAAAGTGGAAATTTAACACACTGGCTAGGGAATTAATTTTGAAGGAAGGCACTAATATCACTTTCAGTAAGGTGAGAAATAGAATGAAATAGTGTGTGTCTTTTGATAGATTCCTAGATGTCAGCAAAACAAGAAGACATGAAAGTCTCATTTATCTCTGGAAAATAAATACCACAGTGCACGTTTAAAGCCCAGACAGCTTCAGGACAGTAGCAAATGGGAACACAAACTGTTGGTCACTGTGGAGACAGCTGAGGAGGGTGGGTATGAGGACATCAGTTCTCAGGGCTCTGAAATGTGTCTTGAGATTTAATGTTCAATTTGAGTCCCTGTGGCTTCTTGCATGGCGTATAGCAACAGCCTGCTCACTCATTTCCTTGCTGTCTCTTCTGTGATCATTACACTAGGGTTCAGATCATTCTAAAGCTAGTAACAGAGGGCCTCAAGAGTTCTCCTGGCTTCTCTTGGAATGACCCTATAGTCCACTCCAGGCCTACTAGAAGGTGTTCAGTTAAGTACTCTTGAATCTGAGGTCTCTTCAGAGGCTATACTCTTTGCCCTGCTGAACTGTATGGCTGGTAGAAGGAGAAGCAAAGTTTCTTCCCTTGGTATTGTGCCCTGTATATATTGAGCACTCCAAAGTTCTTTGTTTGTTTATTTATTTTTATTTAAAGAGAAAAAACAATAACAAAAGACAAGAACAAAACAACCCCAAAATAACAAAAATGACACAGAAATTCCAAACAAGACAATAGGAAATTAACAATGGTCATTGTATTGCATATTGTTATCTTCAGTGAAGTGGCTCAGATTACCAGATGTAAGAATGCAAGGTTGATAAAATAATTAAAGAGACTAAAAATAATAAAGAAACAGTAGAAATGATGCAGATCTTCACTAAGCAACATAGTAGGACTACAACAAATCTTATTATATTGAATGTTGTTGTCTTCAAATTAGTCGTTCAGATTACCAGAGATAAGAATGCAAAATTGACCAAAGATAAAAAAATACATTTTAAAAATGTAAGCATTAACTGTTTCAATAAACCAATAGACAATAGACCAATAGACATCGGCAGTACAACCCTCCCAGCTAGCCTTGTATATGCGTGTATATCTTTCCCTGCCTTCTTTCTTCCTTTTGTTCTCTTGCACATCTCAGTTGTTCCCACTTTGAGCAATTTCTCTCCCTTTCACAACATCTGTTGTACTTTTAGGGTTTATTTACTCTTTCAGGGAGTACATTAGGGAGACAATACAATGTTTACACATGTGGGTCTGATTGTATGGTCTCTAGTTGTATCTATTTACTTAGACTTGAGTTTATCTTTTTTTTTACAGCTGAGTAATACTCCATTATATAAAAATACCACATCTGTTTTATCCATTCTTCAGTTGATGGGCATTTGGGTTGTTTCCAAAATTTAGCTATGACAACTTGTGCTGTTACAAACATGGGTGCACATATATTGCTGTGGTATAATCCTTTTAATGTTTCTGGGAAAATACTCAGAAGGGGAATAGCTGGGTTAAGTGGGATCTATAATTCTAGTTTTGTGAGGAATATCCACACTGATTTTCACAGTGCTTGCACAAGTCTACACTCACACTAGCAGTGAAGTGTTCCTCTTTCCCCACAGCCCTGCCAGCATTTGTTATTGGTTGATTTCTTGATGACAGCCATTTTTTCTGGGATAAGATGGAATCTCAGTGTTATTTTAATTTGTGTATCTTGAATGACCAATGATGTTGGAGAACATTTGTTCATATATTTATTTTCCACTTGTATTTCTTCATGTGAGAAGTGCGTATTCATCTCAGATTCCCATTTTTTTGATTGGGTCTTTGAATTTAGTGTGTCTGATTTCTTTTAACTCTTTATAATGTTCTAGATAGAAGCCCTTTTTCTGAGGGACAGTTGGCTAAAATTTTTTCCCAATTCATGGGTTTTCTTTTTACTCTGTGGTAATCTCTTGTGATGTGCAAAACCTTTTCAATAAGATGAAAGCCCAATTGTTGATTCTTTGAAGTATTTTCCATGTAGATTGGGTTTTGCTGATGAATTCTCTGCCCACCTGTATGTCTTAATTTTCTACCTACTTTCTCTTTCAGTAGATTTAGTGTTTCTGTCTTAGTAGTTAGATCTCTGGTCCATTTTGACTTTAGTTTGGTGCATGGTGATCGATTTAGGTCTAGTTTTAGTCTTTGGCATGTGGAAAGTCAATTTTTCCAGCACCATTTATTAAGGAGTCTATTATTCTTTCAGTGAACACGTTTGGCCATTTTGTCAAAATTAACATGGATGAATGTATCTTCTAATCCATTCTATTGATCTTCAGGTATTTTTCTTTTGCCAGTATCATGCTGATTTTATCACAGTAGATTTATAGTATAATTTCAAGTAGGGATTGTATTGCCTCCTACCTTTCCTTTATTGCCCAGGATTGTTTTCACTAGTCTAGTCCTCTTGTGCTTCCAGATGAATTTTAGGAATGTTTTCTCTAGATCAGTGAGGTGTACTAATGGTATTTAAATTGGCATTGCATTAAATCTGTAGGACAACTTCAGTAGTATGGCTGTTTTCACAATGTTGTAATTTATTTGCTGGAAATGAATATATTTTTAAAGTTATGAGTTACAATATGTATTCCTTCTTTTAATTATCTGGGTAATTCATGCTTCCCCAGGATACACTAAAGTACATATTCGGAGATCACTGTTGTTCTCCTCGCTGTTCTTGTTCTCATAACTCTTAATGCGAATACGTGTCTGTCACAGATATGTCAGCGTGGAGTCTCCTTGAGAGTAGTAGCCGTAATGTATTCAGATTGGACTGTCAAGAGTGACAAAAACATAAGAGATTTCTGAAAAAATGACACAATATTTCTGGCTGTTGCATGTTCTATAAGAGTAACAGAGCAAGAAAACTAAAAGTATAAAGTTCAGATTGGAAATGAAAGTAGTTTCATGAAGACTTAATAGGGTATAAAAATAAGAACAAGGTTAGTATTTGAATTAATTTGAGTTTGTGTCTATGTGGTCTAGCAATAGGAGCAAAATGATTGACCAAAAAAAACTCACATAGTTCTTAGCAAGACATCAGAGAAATTGTGGTATAAAAGGACTCTTGAATATGTAATGGGAAGTACCTTTTCTTGGTATTTTTACAAAAATATTTAGCTTGTTAAAATGTTCATGTTTTGATAAACCACAGTGCCTAAAAAATTGTGTTTTGAGCTGAAGTACTATGGTCAAGTTTTGTGATGATATGGTGATCTACCATAATATGAAAGTAGAATATAGTTAATTTCTTATTAAACCTAATTGATAAGATACCTGATTAATATTATTATTATTATTATTTAACAAAAGTTGGATTAATTAGGGAAGAAGTACAAGAGAAAGATCAGAAACTGTGAGAAATAGAAGGAGCCAAGTTATGAGAATGTAGAATGCTATGTTCTTTAGTAGCAAAAATTTAAAAGGTCTATGTGAAGCAGCTGTTATACAGCAGCAGAATAGTTCAATAAAAATGTTATTTTAGGAAAATCTGTTGGATCCTAATGTACAAATTCAACTGGCTACCAGAGGGCATGGTAATGACTGGAAAAGATGAAGTGATATTTTAAAAGACATTATTGCAATTATATGTTGAAAAAATAATATCAGTGGATGCACACAACCATTTCTATTCAAGTCAAAAATAATGATTTTATAATTTCCCACTTTGTGCTTGTGTATGAAACAAATAATGCTAACAATTGCCTATCGATATATGTAGCTCTTGCTTGGAGCTAGGTAATTTTGGCACATCCTCATCTTTCATGAAATGTGAAAGTCAAATTAATGAGCCTGCTTTAGTGATTACAAGAAAAACACAATTTATATGCAACTGGCCTTCAGACTGTGGAATAAATGAAATCATAAATTATTTCATGTGAACTTGGCAATTCCCTATTGTTGAAAACGTATGCATAGTTTAGGACATATACATATTCATCTAAAATATGCACAGTTCAAATTATCGTAAAATGATTGAAAGCAAAATTATCACGAGGGCTTACTGATGAACGAGGCAGTGGTAGTGATGTTTAAGTAAATTAAAGTTTATACCGTAATTTATGTGAAATCATGTTAAAAATAAGAAACACGTTGTTGCACATTGCTATGAATAACCCCCAGATGTGATGATGACTTGTTGTATGAAAGAACACTCGTATTCGTTAGCCTTTGACAGCAATATTTAAGCATATGCAGAGCAACATCCTCTGCAGTTCCAACAGTGGACACGGGGAGGAGTAATCAAAAGATGGGGATTAGGCGCCAAGGAAAAGAAAACTGCAGCTTCTCCTGGCTGCTTCCAGCTTTTACCTCAGAGCTGACCAGCATGAGAAAATCCTTAGGGATGATCAAGATCACACATTCCGGTATCCGGTGTCTAGTAAAGCATAAACATAGTGTCTCTGAGGGTCTAAAATTACTTTTAAAGGGTATTAACAAGAGCTATCATATTTACTTTGGAAGTTTTTTACTTATAATACCCCGATAATGTGCTGAATCAGCCTTGCTGGCTCTAACGTTTATTGAATGTCTTTATTGGTTTTCACAAGTTCTAATTTTGTTGACCAAGATGACCTAGCTTTAAATATCTTTTGACACCGGATTATTTTTTGTAAAGTTGAGAACCGAAAATGTTGGGAAAAAGGTTTCAAAGTTATTTTCCTATTCATGTAGCTTTTATCACCACTTCAAAAATATTCCAGTGAATAAGTAACTTATTTTCACTTATTGGGATAATACAACGATTACTATGCACATAATAAAGTAGTCAATTATATTTGGAAGTTTTGCTTCCATCAATTATAATCTCTTTCCAATAAAACAAGTAATATTCACATTTTAAATATAGCCCACAAATAAATGTAGCTTATTAGTTTTATTCCAAACTCAATTTTAGCCCTGAAGTAATTTAGACCTGGCTTCGTTAGACCTAGCAAAATATCTTTCATATAGTGTGCATTCAGGAAATATACATTTAAATAACTTAAATTTGATTTTACGTTACACATACATAAAATGTCACTTAAGAAATGTAGACATGGTCATAGGTAACATATATGCTAATAGAGAAAATATATATCATCTGAACTGATGCAATACCAAATAATTATTGATATGTCAAATATACTAATGGTGTTTCATTAAAGCATGTTTTCATTTCTTTAAGTAAATTTGTTGTTTTGTTAGTCAATTACAACTGTACCTTTTAAGAGCCTTAAAATTATTATCCCTATATTCATGTTTACAAAATACACATTTACTACCTTGATGACAGTGTAAATTTTCTGTTAGTCTGTCAAGGCAATAGATCATACTATTCAAGAAAAATAGAATTTCCATATATAAAGTGGTACAAAAGAAGCCACAAAAGTGGTTTAACATAAACATTATCAGATTACTTTTGCTTTGTTTGCCTTTTTGAGACAGGGTCTCACTACGCAGTTCAGGCCTTGAACTCACTTTGTAGCCCAGGCTGGTGTCTAACTCACAGCGATCCTCCTGCCCCAGCCTCCAGAGTTCTTGGATTACAGTGTCTCTGAGAGTCTAAAATTACTTTTAAAGTGTATTAACAAGAGCCATCATATTTACTTTGGAAGTTTTTTTACTTATTACTTTGTATTACTTAAGAAAGAGTTACTAGGATACTTAAGAAAGAGTTACTAGGATGGAGAAAGAGAGAGGGAAATCAGTGAAGAGCTAAGAGAATCTAATCAGCCTCACATGGCACATGGTAGATGCTGCATATATTGTTGGAAAAGACTCACTAACTTTGGGTGAAAGAAAAATTTGTATAGAACATACTATAATTTCAGTAAAATCCATAAGTATACAAACGTTAGGAAACAATAAAAAATAAGATGAGATATCAATGTTTAAATAAAAAAAACAACTGAATACAAGATAAAAATAAGAGCTCAGTTAGATCAGAAAATAATGTGGCATAATAATAGAAAAGCACAATAAAGATGATCTTATAAATGAAAGGACAGGACCACACTGTGGAAAACAGTACTGTGGAGGCAAGGGCTCAGATTACTTCATATGTTGATGGGTGATCAGAAAGTGAACATGCAACACAGAAAGGTTAAACAACAGCACCAGCAGCATGACCGAAGATGAGAAATTTATGGATAAATAGGGATGCATTATTTCTAGATAATACAAGCCATAGGAATGCTAGCGGAAAAGTTGCTAGGGGAAAATCTGGCTCTCCACGCTACCTAGACTCCTTGACTTGTGGACCCTGTTTTAATCCTCAAAAGTGGATTAGCACTTCCATCACAGGTGCTTCCCTCCAATATGGAATGGTTTTTTCATCTGTTTTATATGTGTGATTGAATTTAGAACCCAATCAAAAAACCTAGAAGAGTCACTCCATCTGAAAGCCCTTAATTGCCCCTGAAAAGTCCTTTTCACAAGACAAAGCTTCTAGGACCTGGGTATCTTTGGATCATCTCATGAAAGCATGACAGACAAAGAGATGAGCACTAGACTGTTCTGCCAAATTTTACATAAAACCTTTTGGAGGGTTTCATCGAAGAGAAACAGCAAGGGAGAAAAAGGCACAGAATAAAATGTCACCGTTATTTTCAGGTGTTCTGAATGTATATCTGCGTTTGAAAGGGCAAACAACGACAGAGAATCCACTGTGGTCTTCAAGTGGGAACAAAGGCCAGCGATGGAATGAGGCGCACGTTAATATCTATCCCATTACTTCATTTCAGGTAAGACAGGAAGTCACCTCTGCTCAGAGATCGCTGCGTGTGAGCCAGACGCTAAGCGTGAACCTGAAGCAAGTAGGAAAGTGCGAGTGTTCAGAAATTCGGTGACATGGATGTCACAGACATCACTGGGTTAACTTTCTCCGTAGTTCAGAAATCTTTCTTATAAAGAGAAACGCCCATTTCCACTATTATTTAACTCCTTCCAAGAAGCATTTTTACATAAGATTACCTCAAAGCTGGATTCATTTTCCTGGGAAAACTATAACCCGTTTCTACAAAATCACATCCATATATTGTAGTCCCCGAAAAGAGGTTATACAGATTTTTATAATAGAGCTGGGTAATCAAATCTCAATTTGTGTGATTCAACTTTACTTGATAGAGCTCTAGCTACTGTACCTTTAACAAAAGATATCTCTTTGAGCTAATGTCAGTCCGTTAATTTACTACTTTGATGGTCAAATCAGATATCATTAAACAATTAATTTTGTTTTGTATAAAGAACGAATGCTTAGTTTGTATATGAGAGTCAGTTGTAAAGATACAGATTGTTTGTTAACTATAAGTGTCCACCATAGCTAAAAGCAGCAGGCTACAAAGCTATTTCAATGGAGGTGACAACACAGTTTTAGTGATTTGAATAATTACATAAGCATGTGTGTGTGTGTGTGTGTGTGTGTGTGTGTGTGTATGTGTGTATATATATATGTTACATATATATATATATCCACCATATATCTAAATACTGTTAATATCTCTAAAATATAGTGAAATAACTATAAAAATTATATATATACATATATACTCCATAGCTCTATTTCCTATTTTATCATATTCCGATCCATTTTATGACGTTAGTATTATAGCACTGAATGACTTTTTTATTAATGATTCATTAGATGTATGTCATAGCATAGGTTGTAAGTGTATAGAAAATCAGTGACTGCACTAGTGATGTCAATGTTTAATAGGAGGATTGTCCTTTCTTGTGATATAACCTGTAAAATTCATTTGCCTTGGAGTCGAAGTTCTAAATCTACCCAAGATAATAAATGTATGCATTTCTCCACAGTAGTAAAGAATAAAGGAAAAGACTAACTGATTATCTACAAACACGTAATAGCGGTTCACATCTTATGACTCTAGGAAAACAACCAATCATTTTGTTTCCATGAAGCTCAACACCATTGGAGATTGAATCTGTGGCAATATATCATTAAACTAAATTAAACTGAGAAGACAGAACTGCACATTACTACTGATAAATGTATCCTTGATATTCAAATGCATGTACTTGTCTAGGCATCAAAGAACCTGTCTTTCTAAAAATGTTGATATTCTGTTTAAACCTCCATGACAGCCTCTCCAAAACAAAAATTTTAAATTGATTCCGCACACAGGCTTTAAGAAAGTAATATTAATGGTTCCTTTCAGATAATCCTTGGTTGACATTTATATCATGTAAATAAATATCTGTTGAGCGCCTTCAGGACAATCACGTACTCCAACAGACAAAAAGCTTAAGAATATTCTTTGAGCTCCTACTATATTCCAAGCATGTTTGAAGACATCAAGATTCAAACAGTTATTGTCTCCCTAGATTGGTAGAAACATACACCTAAAAGCATGTCACACACTGTGACAATTGTAGTGACAGAGATACATGTTTCTAGAAACACATCTGATGAATAAAATGTCTAGGAAGCAGAGGCCCCGGAAGATTATTGTAAAAGGTGAAACCGAGGAGAGAAACTGCAAAGCTGAAAAGGTTTGGCCTTCGTATTCCAGGGACGTGCAGAGTAAAGACAAGCATCAAAGATCATAAACCACAGAATTTACCAGAGAAACAGAAAGTTGTTTACCGGGAGTTGTTACAAAAAATAAATCAAAGACAGGCGAAAGATATGGTTAAGAAACTAAGAAGTTTTGGCAGTGTGGAGTCATCAAAATCTTTTACTCAGGGGAGGACACGGCACACACATCACTGGGTTTGTTACATAGGACAGTGGTTCAGGGAGGGAAAGTGAGGTGGGGATATTCAGTTAAGAAACTTCTAAAAAGTCCTTCTAAAGGATGTTGAAGGGATGACCTGTGGAGCTGTTACATAGGAAATGATTTCAGGTAGATGTAAAAACTATAAGAACATGTTTTTGGTGTTAAAAACTTTAGAGCTGGACATGAATGTCTAGGAATTTTCCAGAGAGAAAGCAGTGCTCATGTTACACACCTTAAGAAAGCGAGGACAAGAGCTGCGATTCAGGGAGGAATCCGAGCACCTCAGTTTTGGACATGTTGTTATAACATGTCGGTGAAACATCATTTGAAAGACGTGCAAGAAGTTATTGTATGTATTCCCTTGAAGTTTGGTGGACATATATATTTGAGAGTCATGAAAATATGTATGTTACTTAAAACTGTAACAGTGGTTGATATTAACAGTGTGTGTTGGTACATGCCTAGTATCTCAGCATACTGGAGGCTGAGATCGGGAAATTTCAAGTTCTAGCCAATCCTGGACAACTTACCAATTTAGGAACATTCTATCTCATAATAAAAACTAAGTAAAACAGAAAGTAGCCTTTAGAAGGCCCTGGGTTCAATCCCCAGTATGAGAAATGAATTAATTACAGTAATACCTCAGTTCACCAGTGCTCTGCTTCATGAACAGTTTGGTTGGCAGACAAAGGATTAGACAAAATTTAGTTTCTGTTTGAGAATTCCACATCTGGTGAGGAACATGACCCGATCATCTTCCCCATAATCATGGAACTAACTAAATTCATGAACTGAGGTAGCACTCTATATTACAAACAGTTAATATTAACAAAGTAAGATATATAGATGAAAATTCACTAAAAGATAGGATGACACAGAATGCTTGACCTTCACTGGCATAACCTGTGAAATAGGCATCCAATCCTAAGTAATACTTTGTATTTTTATTTTTGTGGTACTAGGGATCAAACCAGTTCCTCATGCTTATAAGTGCAACATACATCTCCCAAGTAGGTGCGGAGAGTGTCCACCTCTAAGAAAGTTGGATAAAGCTGTAAGGGAACAAGAAAAAATCCTCATCTTAACCAAGCTTCTTTCACTGATCAGAATTAACAAAATTATCCATAAGCAGGATGAGGGGAAAGAAAAAAGGAAAAAAGGGATAATTATGTATGTATGTACGTACATGCAGGATGCCTAACATAGTTGTACTTCTGTCCCTTTATTGTAAGGAACAGTTAATGATTAGTTGTTTGATCAATCTGGCATGTCTATATTTGTATTCCTGAGTATGCACTTTGAAGTTATCAATATGTAATACAACAACCATTGTTAATTCCCTGCCACCTTTCCTGTAATTCAGTTTTGATGGTACCATTCCTGTGTTACTTTGTAAGTGGCTGTCTGTTCATTAATATGTTTTCATTCTTTTACTTTTAAAATTAAAAAAGAATTATCCATAAGCAGATATGAAATTATTACATGATTTATTCAAGTGATACTTCTGTTACATGTTCACATCAGCAAATGTAGAGATTTTTTTAAAAGTTTTGTTTCATATCATTTCTACAACGCAACGAAGTTCATTATCCAAGGTGTCATGGAAAGAATATAGCAGGAAGCAGCCCTAGAATGTACTGAGAAGGATTTCATAAAGGAAAGAAAGCTCCAAGTTTGACAGTGCAGTATTACATAAAAGAGTTCCATTTGTAGATGATTTATGATCTTAGCCCATTGCAATGTGATCCCAGTATTATTGCTTAAAAGGAGGAGGTTCAAGAACGGACAAGTCTTTCATTACTAGGAATGAGTCAGTGTAAATTCAGAGCAGAAAGATTTTGGAGTTTACTACAAATAATGCTTCCTGTAACCCAGGAGATTTATATACTACAGTCACAAAAGGACATGTACAAGAATTTCCAACAAGCTGTTCAAGAATGCTCAAATGAGCCAAACTTTACCCATGATGGCCTAAACCTTGATGCACATCTCCGCTGTCTGTCGCAGCTCTTTGTATTCTAACCTGAAAATCAGGCTGTGTATGTTATAGCTGCCTCTCAAGGTAGTTAGTATTTCTGGTGCTCTGTGTTTTTATAGAGGAAAAGTCCATATTTTTTGGTATTAATTTTACTTTCATTAAAGGACTGGCTTTAACATTTATGGAAATTGGATCCATTGAAAATGAATTCACAAGTAAAATGAAAATTTTAAAAATTTAAAAGGTAAATTTGTACTTTAAAAAGTCTTTTTATCTTCATGTTTTGAAACAAAATTAGCATTCAAGCTTTGTTTTTCAGTCTTTTGGATACATTATTCCACTTTTTTCTTGTTTGTACTGTTTCCAAGTATAAATCTATGAATACAGTTATATTTTTTCTTCTGTATGTTGTGCCATCTTTGTCTTTGGTTGCTTTGAATCTTTTGTGTTTATTGCTGGGTTAGATAAATTAGATTATGATATTTTTTCATTTCTATGTGTTTGGGGTACATTGAACTTGCATCTGTGAGTTTCTAGTTTTAATAAAATCTGACAATTTTCTAGCTAACATTTCTTCAAATAATTTGTTCCTTCTCTTCTCCTTTGAAGATTTTCAGTTGCATGTATTCAGAGCCCCTTGAAGGTGTTACATGCTTCATTGATATTTTTGAATTATTTCTGTGTATCTTAATTGTAAGTTGTTTCCATTCTGTCTTTGTGTTCACTAACCATTTTTTTTCTGTACCATCAAATCTGTCTTTAAGTCTATTCAGTGTATTTTTTATCTTAGCCACTGGGCTTCGCATGTGTATAAATTCTCTTTGGTCTTTACACAAAATATTTTTCATGTGAAAAAAATCTAGTCTCTCTTTAACGTTTTAAGCATATGAAATCCAGTTTTAGTTTGTATTTTAAGTTAATATCTACTAGCACTAACGTCTATATCAATTCTTGTTGGGTTTCCATGACTGATTATCTGTTCTTTATATATTATTATTCTCTTTGGCCAATTTTATAATTTGATTAGTTGATACACATCATAAATTTTCTTGATAGGTGCTGCATATTTTGTATTTCCATAAATATCCTGGATTTTCTTTGTTTTTTACAGATGTTAACAAGTTACACTTAGCAATGTCTGATCATTTTAAATTTTGCTTTTAAGCTTTGTTAGGCAAGCCCATAGTAGTTCTTTTCTGGCTTCAATCCTGTGCACTGCAATCTGCTTGGATTCTTGCTCTATTTTTCTACTCAGATTTTATGTCTACCAGCTTTTGTTTTTTCCATCTAGTTCCACCATGGGCCAGAAACTCTGCAAAGAACTTTCTTACTTGATTTCCACCTATTAGGGATCGTTGTTTTTATTGTGTGATATCTGGTGCTCTAAACATCACCATTTCATAAGCCATTGCAAGTTATTTGTTTGTTTCCTGTGGAAGAATAAATCTGATTATTTTGTGATAGAAAATAATTTGTGAGAAGTTATAATAGTGTTCAGACTCAGACTTCCAGCTTTAAGGTTGTCTTTGATTCAAGTGGAAGGCATGTACCTTACCCTTCAGAATTTTAAATGAGATATAAGTGAGTTTCAGCTTCAGTTTCAGCAAAGCATCTTTTGTCTGAGTTCCATGTCTATAAATTAATTTGATCTCTTTACCTTTTAAACAATAATCACTTGCAAAGTCCTTTATTTGAGTTTATCCAGTTTGCTTTAATAAAAGTAAAACTATTTTGAAGGGCAAACAGAAGTCTTATTCTATTAAAAATTTCTTCAGGAGATTTTCTTTAAATAATCTTGCATTGTCAGTTGCTTGTGACATAAGTATTTTTATTATGTTTGGAAGTACTATGAAAAACTTTTTAAAACGCAAAGTTACAATAGTGTTTGCTCTATAATGTTACTTACACTTTATGTCCTGTACCCAGGAAAATAGCTAATGTTCCACTTCAATACTTTAGTTCTTCCATGGTGTAATTCAAATGTTTTCCAGTGATAAGGTATAAAGACACATTATGATCCATACAACATCATTTATAATTTCTTCACTTGGGTGAAGGAGATTCTCAGAGATCTTTTATGTCTTTGCTTATAGATTTGGAAGTAAGTTTTCAAGAAAAGACACAAGTAGCTAACACTAAATAGGGGCTGGCAAAAATAATAATGTTTTATTATATTATGGCCTTGTGTTCTAAGAATGATAATAATCTGAAAAATATTGTGATCACTCTGAGACATTACATGATAACGTAGTTACATATCTGACATTCCAAGCCACAGTCTAAGGCAATTATATAGATATCATAATGACTCCTAAACTATCCACTGAAGTCATTTTTCAATTGCACCTCACAGTGTAATCTATTTCTTTATGTCCTTCGCCAAAAGTCAAAATTCTGTGCTATTATTCCATATTAGAAGCTTTGACAACCAATAGCATTTGCCCAGCAAGTTAAATTGTCTGTCTTGTGAAGTTAGCCTCATTGCTAATATTTAAGATCGTATCCCCAAGGAAAAGAACCCAGGTTGCCCACCTGATCTGTTGTATTGTCTCTCACAATCTCTTTTCTAGTGATTGACATAGTCCATTCTTAAGCTACATTCTTATGCTTTTGCACTGTAATTGTCAGAAGAAAGTAGCCAAAGCAATTTGTCTCTTATCAGTAAGCAAAACTAACATAAGCATTTGCAGAAAGGACTGTTAGCACTGAAGTGGATCATCAGAGTGCACTGTATCTTTGAGTTTCTCAACTACTTTTGCTTATTAACACTGCATGGAGAGTTTCTTCTCTTTCTAAGAAATTATATGTGAATACAAGCTTTTAATAGCATCATCTATTCAATGTTTTTATAGGGACATTATATGGTTTGATGAAAATGTTTATAAGGAACTGTTAATTGGAATAATTTTGTGTGGCATAATTTTAATACAGAAGTCCATATAATTTTTTATCCCTATTTGAATTTACCCTCCAAGAGTTCATTTTCTTATGAATTTTTTTTTGCATATGAACTTTTCTGAATTACGTGTCCACATTGAAACTTTTATATCTTAAGTGTGTCACTTCAGTGAATGAAAATCATTTTAAATAATATCAAGGTGATCATGTGCAAAGAAAAGGATTTGCACAGTTTCTTCCTCTTTTAGGAAAAATAAACTTCAACATTTTCTTCCTAGGTGTCAAGATGCTGTTAATTCCCTTTTCAAGTCACTTTAACCAAACACATTTCAAAAGTGCAGGAGAAGAAAGAAACATAATTTTAGCCATGTAATGTGTAATAGGCAGAATCATTTATGAAGCTTCATAAAAATGGTATAACTTCACTTTTTAAATGAGAGCTTTGCTTGAAGTGAGCAGGACTCTGATTTTTTTCACTGACCACAGATCACATCTTTCATGTTGAAATACATCATACTATCATTTCTTGGCCTTTTTTGGCACAATCGAGTGTGAGATGCATCACCCATTAACGAACTGTTACAGTTTTGCATGTTTTAAGAAAAGTTTGTCAGCAAAGATGTATTTTTATCAAGACATGAAGGTTTGACTAAGGCACATCTCTAAATTTAAACTCTGAACATTTTATTTCTGTAATTAGCTTCACAATGCAAAGAATTGCCCCTCGATATTAGTTTAGAAGGCATTTATGAATCTATTGCATTTCTTTCTTTTTCTTTCTTTCTCTCTCTCTCTCTCTCTCTCTCTCTCTCTCTTTTTGAGATAGGGTTTCACACTGTAATTCAGGCTGGACTTGAACTCATTGTGTAGCCCAGGCTGACCTTGAATTCGCAGGAATCCTCCTGCCACAGCTTTCTGAGTGCTGGGATTACAGATGTGCACCACCACACCCGATGAGTCTGTTGTAAACTACACATTACACACTACATCCTCAGCGTCCGGACAGCTCACTTACTGAACTGCATCAGATGACCCACTCTCAAGACTCCCTCTCACTTGGGCCACAGAGTGACCCCTTTTTACAACTCCTAGCTTCAGGACTTAGGTCTTTAACACAAGCCAAGATCCAACCTTGTGATTTTAACCCAACTGCATAAGGAAGCAGGAAGAAAAAAGGAAGAAAAAGAACATTAACAGAAAAAGCAGACTTTAAGGATTGTCACAGAAGTTTCAAAGCACTTTGAGCAGTGGCAGGGTCATTCTAATTAAAACATGGCATCCAGGATAAAACAGCTGTGAAACATTCAGGCATGATTTTGATGATTTATAAGTTTTAGTTTTGAAATTTTTTTCTAAATTCATCATTTTATATTGTCTCCTGCCTGCAGTATACAAGGGCTTCCTGTGTTAAAAATAATTCTGTACCTCAAATCATAATTCCATTTTACAACTATTCATCTTATATAGGTAAGATAAGTCCTTGTCCTCTCAAACTCTGTGTCTCTAGCATATTTCACCGTAAAAGAATTTGACTTCACCTTCACTTGCATAAATTTCAGGCAAGAGTATAGATGATTTGAACTCTTTCTTATAGACTCCTCACCTGTATCTCACTGTCCCAGCCCTGTACAGCACAGAAGAATGCGGCCCCTTAACTTTCCCCAGCCTACATTACCAATCCTGTCTCACGCTCGGAGCAATATGTACTCTTCCCCTTCCCATACAATTTAAAATTTAAATGCTGGATAACTGAAGAGGTTAACTCATTATTACACCAAAATTTCCTTCTCATTCCTCTTCACTCCAGAATTAAAAGGACTGGCAGGTAGGACTCTACATTCCATTCCATTCAATCATTTAAAATGCCTTCATATTGTAAAAATCTTACACTGAGGATAGTATGTAAGTTCACCTAGTAGCGAAGTATTAGTCTTGTGGCAAAAGGGGGGAAATGACTGATTATATGGAACCAGATGGATATTCAGTATGAATCTTAGCATTCCAGGTTTCCTGCAAGGTAGTATTTCATTCATGTTGGTAACATTAAGAAGACAGGAGTCAGCATCAGTACCTGAAACAATGGTGTAGGCGGCAAAACTGCTGGTTTACTGTGCTGTTGATTTGTATCAGGTAAGGGGCCCATTATCTAAAAGGGAAAGGACCCTCCAAAGACTGAAAAGAATATTTTTCTATGGCCTTTTTTTTGGGAGGGACTACGAATCTAACTCACAACCTCATGCTTGCCAGGCAGGTGCTGTGTTGCTGAGCTATATTGCCAGCCCCTGAAAAAATATTTTTAAAAGCCATTTTAAATATCTTCCCCAAAGCCACCCTCACTCCAGTGCAGATAATTATATGCACTGGCACTAAAACAATCCTTCCTGGCCATTCTAACCAAGGGCTGAGAATTCTAAACTGCCAACTTGTTTCTAAATATTTGAATACTAGCAGGTCATTTTCTTTGTCCACATGAGTAAGATATTTAGGGCTTTTTTCAGAAAGGTGGTTTTGGACAATCTTTATTGACATGTTTATCTCAACACAGGACTGTATACAAGAAAATCTATACAAATTAAATCTATTAATGAAAACGTCTCAAAATGTTTCCTCCTATCCAATTGTGAAAATTATGTATTTTGCACTCTATCTAAAATTGAGGACAGTGATGCAATGCAAAAGTTGAAAGCAAATGCCTTTGCTTACTAGTTGGAGATTTTCACTGATAAAATTATGACTGCATATCAAAGAAAAATGGATAGGTATGTCAAAACTAACCTAAGTTCTCTGACAATCACTTCAAATTTGCCTTTAAGGAGCTACAAAATCAAAAATCTTGGTGCTGATAAAAATAAATATACACAGTTATTGTAATGAAATGAAGCTAGAAATATTATTAATTTTTAATGTCATTGATGTTAGAAAGAGTTCTTTATTAATTTTTTCCTAGGAAAGGTCAAATTAGATATTTTATTTAGAATTTTTCCTGGGACTCTAAGATGCTAAATTAATGGATTCCTTTTTAATATTAAACATTATTTTTCGTACATTTTATTAATGCATATTAATTTTACAAAATATTGGATTTCTATGTAGTTTTTGTACATGCTTGTAACATATTATGGTAATACCCATCCTCCCTATTGGGAGGGTATAGAGAAAATTCTAAAAGAATCTTACTTTCTTAAAAATTAAATAGTAAAAGAAATTCCAATTATGCTTATCATTCTATCCAGAATTTAGTAATAAAGGCAGACTGCATCAGTGCATTTATTCTTTAAATATTCATGCATTAAGCCTCAATGTGCACCTCTGCTGTAAACACTGGAAATTCAAAGATTTTGCCACAGATTTTCAAAGTAAAATGAATAAATATCTTCAAATTTTAAACATAGAATATCAAAAGTGAAATTGCATGGAAAACACCATAAGATCCACATAGAGAATAAGAGGAACATTTTCAATCTATTTGCAAAAGATCAGTCTGTTTTAGAAATGGTAACCCTGTGCTAGATTTTAATAATAGTGTGGTAAAGAACACAGAGCTGATGCGTGCCTTCAAATATCTCTGGAAAACTAGCATTATGAGAAACGCTTAAAGGAACTTAGAGGTAATATATTTCAGAAAAATGCTCCTCTAATAAAACTTTTTTCTTACTCATGAAAACTGAAAACAAGAAGATTTGCCATTGTTTTATCATATTATTTATTTAAATTTAGTTTTGGTATAAAACCAGCACGGATTTTGATATGAAAACTATTATGTACATTGATACCATTATTGATTTTATTTAACAAAATGTGCTTTGTGTGATTCATAATTTGGAAACTATTCAAGAATTAAAAAATGCTAGGATCAGTGTCAAGTCTATACTTTTCTCCTAAATTTCTTGGTAGAAACTGACCTGGAAATCACAGCTTCACATTAAAGTTTACTTCATCCATATTCACAGCTCGTTTTTGAAGGAGTTCGAGGTCCTGGAATAGAAGGGGATATTGCCATTGATGACGTATCTATTGCAGAAGGAGAATGTGCCAAACAAGACCTCACTACTAAGAGTAAGTGTCTGTCCTTGGGATTGATTTAATAGGATTGATTTAGCTGCTATTAAACTAATATGCTTTACTTTGCTTAAACAAATGTAGTTTTAATTTGTTTATTTAGAAATTTCTCCTACATAAGATCTGAAAGTTTTGAAGGTATTTTTAATTTGAAGCATTACCTTCTACAGTAGTCATAACTGGACTCACATAAGACTAATTTGTATGTATATGTAGGAAATACACTTATTCTGCATAAGAATTAAAACATTTCAATTTCAAAAGTTTTTAGAACTTTCACTAAAATATTTGATACTTAATATTCATATAAATTTTCCCAGAATTAAAGAATATATTTCCCAGATCTAATTTTAACTGACCATGTTAATAGATTCAGTATGACAAAAGAAGCCCTTAGTATAAATACTAGGTAACAGAGTAGCCCTACTTTTTCTATCTGAATAACAATCTTCAGTAATTGTATTTTCAGTCTTTATATTGGTTTAGGTATTCAGATTTAATGATATCTTTAATTTTTTTACCACAGCTCCTCCTTTTAATAAAAGAAGTACATATAAAATGATAAATTACCCAAAACATTAGAATTATGTGTACAGCAGCTTTTAAAAATCTTTCTCTTTATATGATATATTCAAAACCTATATTTGAAATCATTCCTGTTACAAAGTTCTCCAACTGAAGGATTTTCTCAGGCCCATCTGTAATCTTTATAGGAAAGAGGGAGAAATCAAGATAAAATTCATACAAATAACATCAATAATTCAGCACACACAAAACCATGACAAGTCACTTAGAATAAGCCCAGCGCAAATCAGAGTCTTTGTTAACAGTATATTTAGTGAGAACTTAATATCTGTCTAGATGGTGAGAGTCAAACTCACACAACTATCCAACGATGACTCATATGAAGCAAATTGACTCCGTTCTTTAGCATTGTGAAAAGACAAAAGCTAAGATTGCGTATCACAATGAGCTATTCTGTTCATGGTTCCTTATCACTATGCTTAGCATTTAAAATACACATTTAATAAAACTTCCCTGGATCTTACTGATTTTGTGTTAGAAAAGTATCAGCTATACACAGATTTGTTTAAGGTATCCAGACCCTGGTATTCACCTCAGAGAAGAATGGGAATTTTTTTTTTTTTTTTTTTTTTTTTTTTGCATCTCACATGAAAGACAGGCAATAGAACTGTGGTACCTGAAGGTAGTTACCGCTCTATACATGAATTTTACATTATCACATTTTAATCACTGAGAATTATAAATTAAATTCTAGAAGTTAAATTTTCCAAAAGCAGAGGGAGAATATATCACTCCCTAGCAGAGAAAGCAGAAATGGTAGGGTTAGCCACAGTGAAATGAAGAAGAAAGGCCCTCAGCCCTCCACTGTGATGCTACAGAGTACTTCCTAAGCGGCTTGCTCCCCTCACATAAACCCAGAGAAATGTCTGTCTGCTTTAATAGGACAAATGTATATATATTGGTGGTATTTTTATTTTACCTGTGTAAATTAAAGGAACAAAAATAAACTATTTGGTTGAGAAACTATTCTTTTACATTTGTCTCCTTTAAATTATCATGTAATTAAGTTCATTTTGATGGAGTCTGATTGATAAATATTAAAATGATGTTAAAGTTCAAAGTCCAGGCCAGCCTGAAAGCCAGAGGTCTTCTTCCCTCAGTCTTTTCTAGTCCCTCACAGTACGGGGTAGCATGGCCTCAGCACTGAGTGGTTGGATTCTCTCCCTCTGTTTTGAAAGCTCAGCTTTCTCCTAGTTGAGAATCATTTTGTAACATTAGGCAACTTAACGAATTATCGGGTCTGCTTTTATTAGTTCCTCTAGGTAAGTTATTTATTCTTTGTGTTATTTCCTGGACCAGAAACTTTAACTGAAATACTAATTCCAAAAGGAGTTAAATACTAACTCCAAACTCGAGCCATGTTTTGGGGAAGGAATTTTTAGTTAGGTGGGACTTCACAGTGCTTCCGAAATCTTCCAAATTATCAAAGTAATTTATTAGTAATGAACGGATGATCTAAACACAGATATCTGCAGTTATAGCAGTGAAATTCTCTAAACTTCACCTTCATGATCCCTTCCTAATTCACATCAAGAGTGGTTTTATTTTTTTCCTTTTCCCAATCTTCAATCTTAGATATTTCTGGAAGTTTGAAAATTAAAACTCATCTTTAGGATTTCTGAGTATGCCTCCTGTCCATGCTTTTGTAGAATTAGCAAAATTCTGGGTTGAACTCCACCACAAACCCTCACGAACATGTTCTACACAAGTATTTGTGACATGTTATTTCCGTGTAAAATATGCAATTTTTAAAATTTTCCTGTGATTGTTATTTTCCTTTCCTTGGCCCTATAAATCTGATAAAAATATTCAAAAATGTTTTTCATGTAAAATTATTTTTTAATCACTGAAGCCATATTAAAAGCTACATGGAAATCTTATTACCTTTCGTATTCTTAGTTTTATTTTTGTCTTGCCTAGATTCCGTTGACGGTGCTGTTGGGATTGTAGTTCATATATGGCTTTTTCCGGGTATCGTCCTCATCTCCATCCTAAGTCCTCGAAGGTGACCTTATCCTGGCAGAGGCTATAAAAGATTCACCTGGAACTGGCATGAAGAAAGAGTCTTTGTAAATGGACATTAAAGAAAACAAACTACCAAAGATTCCTCCACTGACTACTGACTGAAACCTAAAATAATAAAAGCAAAATTTTTTAAGCACTGGGGATAAAAATACACGATGGAAGTATAACTTATTCCAAACTACATATAAAAGATAATCTTGACAAGAGTAGAGAAGAGACCTTCAGGTGCTTTTGTGGCTAAAATGATTACAGCGTCATCTGGTTGAACTCTGGGAAAAAAAAAAAAAAAAGAGCTATAGAAATCCCCCTCAAAGCACAAAGTCATGGCTGGTTTTGTTTCAAATGAATAGTTTGCTTGTTACCATGGAAACCTAATGACCTGCCAACAAAAACCTCACTGTAAACAGGGTACGTACGTGAAGAGCTGGCATTTATTTTCCTTTCAAGAAGGTTTTACGTAGAGAATTAAATAAATGTAGGCCCTTTTACCTTCGGCTGTTACCCTTCCTTGAAAATACCGGAACTCAGAATTATTTAAAGCAATCATTTTCCTCCCCATCTTATTCCCAGCCATACTCATTCTTAGTTTTTCCTTCCCATGGCTAAGCTAGATAACTGTATGCTGTCTCTCTCTGCATGCACTACTATCCAGGGTGGCAAACCTGGGCTTACATACTACACAGGCTTATCGGAGTTTGCTTGCGGCCACTTGAACACCCAAACTATGTCATCTGTTCCAATGAAGAAACCAAACCACCATCTTTTATAAATTGCCATGGAAACCAAGTGCCTTCAATGAAACAAGCCTGAATAATTTTCAACTCAGAAGCTTGCACTGCTAAGAATGGTTTGCGTAAAACTATTTTCTAAACAAACTACAGAGCCTAAATGTGCAAATCACAGGCAAGACAACAAAGCCGCTTCTGAACAAGAAAGGACCGGAGCTGCTGCGTAAGCCCATGCAGACAAGATCTTTGTTGTTTAACCTCCTAGACAGCCATGGCCTTTCGGCTTATTGTCCATTAAAGAATAACTTCCACTGAGACCAGACATGGGAGCGACACTTTTTTTCTTCCAGGTTATTAAATGGGTCAACCAGAGCAAAAGGTTGTTAAGATAATACTTAGCTCAGAAGTTGGTAAAACACAAAAGTAATTTTTTTACTGTAACCTCCATTTGAAATGAAATTGGCCCTCGCTTAGAAAATGTTTGTGACTGCAGTGCATACGGACTCTCCAGCGGACCCGGGCCTGAAAAATCTGGCTTTCTTCTAAACACTGAAGGATACATGCCTCTGCCCTATAGTCAGACTCTGTGCAAATTGTGAAATATTATTTTATTATTTTACCAAGATTAAAAAACACACTTTTACAAAAAAACCACAAAAACCTGTAAAAATGATTTTGAGCTACTGGACGACAAATCATACCTTAACCAGCCAGTTTTCCAATGCATTGTAAGTTTCACTTAAATTCATTGGTTATGAAAATTTGAAGACCTTTTTCCTTAAATTATCTCAGCTTTTAACTTCATTTAAAAAAGACTTTTGTCTAAAGAAGAATATTACTATTATATATTATTTCAACACCCCAGGATTTAAAAAAAAACTGAGTATGCAAGTAATTGGGTTATAAGTATTAAATTGTAACATTTGCAAATATTAATATAAAAAGCACAACAAAATGTAGCGGAAAAACGACAAAGCTTGATTTTTTAAAAAATCTGTAGAAATGTTTGTGCAAATTCAGTAATTCAACTTAAACTATAATTTTACAGCTATGTTCAATAAAGCCTCTTTCTAGGTAAGGTACGAAAAACGGTATGTGTGTTTGTTGACCAATCTTCACTTAATCACTAAAATGAGATTAGTTATACAATTTATTGGTTATGTTACCATAAGAAATCATCAGTGCTTCAATATACCTTTAAGTATGCAGGAAGAGATTTTAGTGAGAATCTGATTCAGTCTCTCATATTTGTAACACATGTTAAAAAATGTGAAACCTTTGTAAGTAAAATATGAATTTGGCTTATAACATATTTTCATAGCCAGTTCAGAGGGAACACATTTGAATATTTATGTAGTGATATAACTGAGCTATAAACTCACCCTTAATCAGAATCAATAAATAAGTTTCATAATTTACTTGAATGAATTAGGCAGATTGAACGTTTTTCAGAATTCTAGTCCTTCGTATATTTTTATCAAACCAAAGAGATTCAAGTAAAGGATGTCTGAGAACATTCACCTTAATATTTGTAAAATCTACCTTCACCACGACTTCTATTTTATATCAACTAACCACTTCATTTCACTTTACCTACTAGTAGATCATTCCATTTTACTGCATTATTATTTGTCAATAACAAGAATCAAAGTCTTCAGATCTAAAGAGAGGCTTATCTTATTGCCTTCTTTTAACTCTCTTTAAATGGATTGGAGAGAGGCTTTTGCAAAACAAATTCAAAACAAACAAAAATTTACATTCATAATATTTGAATATATGTGTATCCTTTAGAGGAATACAACCAAATTTCCTTTACTTTTAACTAATTCTGAACAAAGTGCCACAAATGAAAGTTGCAATTGTACTATGAAGCATTCATTAAATACTAAATTTTTTTTTAACTCTCACATAGTTAGAATACACACACTCCTGAAATTCATGAGAACTGGCTGGTATTTCACAATTAATTTTAATTAAATTTTTAAGAAATTGCAAATGATTGAGAAGAACAAAGAAGTCCTCAGAAGTGCAGAGCAGTCAAATTTATTGAGATTATAATAAATTAAAATGTAAATCTCAAGTGCATTCTGGTTTATTTATGTAAACCAAGGGACAAAGAACCAGTGTTGGTTACTTCGGATCAAATATTCAGTTGTTTTAATGGAAAGTAAATGGTACAAATGCAGAAATTTTTAAATGATTGAGATAAATGAAATGTAAATTATTCTAAGTAGCCTCTTTAATATTAATAATAATAATGGAAATTTTAAAACACCTGTTTAGCAACTGCCTTCCTTTTATTAATATTTTTGTATTTATTATGAGTTGGAATCCACAACATATTACTACTCCTTTCCCATTTTGATAATGTACTTAAAGTATAACTGGGGCCAATGTTTTTGTTGTTATTTTATAAAGGCATCAGGCAATGAAGTTTTCAAATTTCTGGGTGAAAGAACATACCATGTCATCTCCTACTGCCTGTAATCGATCTCCATTAATTAGGACCATTAGTCTGTTTCATCAGTTCAGAGATGTTTCTCTACATTTTATCGCGTCTTAAATTGGGCCTATTTTAATTACAATTGGCAACCTATCTGTGTAGTAATATATAAAATGCATCTTAGAACTAACAGCATTTTAATTATAATAAAATTCACTAAATTTGCCAAAAGTGCCAAATAATGCCAAATATTATTACTCTCATCAATCCCAGAACTGACAAAAAGATTATCCTATCATGTTTTTTAATATTCGTATTCTTTGTTCATTGACTATGCAGTACTGGCAAATAACCTATGTATTCTGATCTTTTCTAAAAATTGAAGTTTTCTCTTAGGCTGTTCATGCATACCTACGCTCATTCACTTTTTCCTCCTTTTACCTTGGTACCTATAGCTTTAGTTCTATCACAAAATTTGTGACGTGATGTACCCCTGGTTTAGAATGTTCCATGGTTCCAGGTGAGTCACAGTACTTAATAGGTCAGAGGTTCAGCCTGCCATTAAATTCTCTTTATGAGAATCGAAAGATGCATGGTGCACTCCAATGTCATACAACTGACATTGCAACTACTGGTATTTTATTTCACACATATCGCAGAATTGACGTTGGCATGGCAATGATTATAATTCATAAGAATCGCAATTAGAACCCACCTAATCAGTTATATCATGTGATAAATAAAAATAATGCCATTCTTTAATTTATATTTTAAAATATGCTGAAATACAAGATACAAATGTACTAACTTTTCACCAAACCTGCATTTTTTATTTTAAGGACTTTATAATAAAATTAATCTGTCAATAAAATGTGTAGTTTCAAGAAAAATTAATTCATTTAGTTCTGTACTCAAGACTATGAAACTGGCTGTGGTATTCATCATGATCTATCTATTTTGCTTGTTTGGATCTATAACTTAAAAGATGGTGCAAGACGAATCTAGTTTAGAATCTGAGGATTCTTCTAAGTGCATATTCTTTATCACAAAATCATTTTTTTCAGTGCACCTTTCAAAGATTAGGGCCACTCTACAGGTATTTAAAGTGGAAAAGTGTTACAACACCCCCCAAGTACAATTGCTTCCTGGTTGATGAGTGCTTCTTACTAACCGATTCATCTGTGTCTCAACAAAGCAGAAGGTTTACTCCTTCTTGCAACTGGGTAGTTGATGTCAATGAGGAGTTATTGCATTTTCTGTGAAAACAATGAAATCATAGGGTTCAATCCCAAGCTATTCCCTTTCCTACAATGCTCCCTTTGTGGCTAACCAGTTTAATTAGTTTTCTGAATGCTTATTTTTAAAAAGCAATGTCTGGCATTTTCTACTTTGACTTAAGAGAAAAACTATCACAAAATGATCAGATTTTTTTCAAGTCTAATATAAAAGGTCTTTGCTGAATACCCATATTATGTATAAGTAAACGTGTGTTGTTATTATGTAAAAGAGGAAGACTTGAAGGCTTGAAGTTTTAATGTTGAATATGTCAATTCAGGATCAGCCCATCATATGTCCATGTCTGCTTAGAAACAAAGATGAGAGTTAGAAAGAGAGAGATTCCATATACTTGCATATGGATTACTTTATTGACACATATTAATTTAAAGCTTAGTAAATTCTGAGTAATGATTTTACTACTGTGAGTCCATGTTGACTATATTGAAATGAAGGCCCTGGAATTCAAAATTTGGAGTAGGGCAAAGGAAAAACTCTGGGTAGAAGTTGAAATAGTTTCTTAAGCGAATATTTACAACTGATTGAATTTAATTTCAATTGTACTAATTTTCCATGAGCTGAGCTGAAATGTATCCTTATTTTTCAATAAAATGTTGGGAAATTCTATGAAATAGGGATTAGCTTGTTAGTTTCCATTTGTTTCATATGGCTTTTAATTGTTGTCCTGGATTTCCAGGATATCATTTTTATTTCTTAATTCTCACCAGTATATTTAAATGTATAAGTTTAATCGAACATACATTGTGCTGCATTTATATGGAATATTAGTTACATCTGAGATCTCAAAGTTTAGATTTAACTTAATTTTCCTTTTGATATTTTCTTTCTGCTACTTAGTTTGAGATAGCTGTATGTTATTTTCCCTTGGATATTTTTTTCAATAAATGAAATTATGTTAAACATTCTATTAGTGTTTTGGGGGAAATTTCTGCTGTCAATAAGCAACTAAGTGAGAAATAAAGATATTTAGAATGGCAATTATACTTTCAATTTAAAATGAAAATGTCATCATTCCTCACAGTATTAAGAAGGTTTCAGAAACTCAGCACTTCCATGAGCACAATTACCCCATTAAGAGATGAGTTGGCTTTTACATCCTGTCTTAGATCATTTACAGTATTGTGTTAAACAAGTAGGCAAGAAAATCTTCCTGAATATGGTTTAAGAAATATTATTCAATTTAGTAATTGTGTGCTTCTGTAGGATATGTAAAACAATTGCAGTTTGATGGTGCTAGCGATATTCAGAAAGCTACTTTTAGTCACATCTTTCGTAGGGGTACAGTAAGCGCAATTTGAGTCTATTGGGGAATCAGTATTCTCGGTAAACATTTGTGTGAATCAAAATATAGGTGGAATACTAAAAATTAACGTACTTGCCATTATTTCCCTACTGCTTAGTTAGCTTCATTTTCTTTGTCTTTGGTATTCTATCTAAATAAATCTGTGAACTTTCGGAAATGCAAATACAATTAGCATAAACAGACCTAATTTTCTGTTTGAAAACCAGCTCCTGTGCAACTGATCCTTAAGTATTAAATCACTTCTTATTCTTCTGAAACCATTTTAGTTTAGCAGTCAAATTAAGGGTCTTATTCTATAGCATTTATATTTGCTTCTCAAATGAAATTATGTAGCCTCCTCCATGCATGGATGTGTCTTTCACTTTCCAAAGTCTCTACAGCATGGAGGTAAGTTAAAACTCTGGGTTCTATGGAGATTATAGAATGAATTCTTATTGAATTAATCCATGATTTAAAGCTGTATTTAGGATAAAATTTATTCAGTGATACTAGGAATTATGGAAAGCTTTTACTTTTCTCCTATAAAATTGATTATGTCTCATGACAAAAGACCTGTTTACTGAGAAAATTGAGAAGCTATCCAACTGAAGGACAGTTTAACCATTTACAAAACTGTTTTCTGGCACTTCTTAACAGAAAATGATTTTATTTCTTAATAAAAGAGCAAATGTTAATAACTTTGCAAGCAAAATTATTACCCAGTTAATATAACAAACATTAGATGATTCTGTGTATTTACATTAGAGGCCAGAATTAGAGATGAGAATAATTCCATTTAGAATCTCTTTCTTCAGCTGCAGTGTACTGTATCAGGATATTAAGCTTAATTTTACCTCAGTGAGGACATATGAACACGGACTTAATTTTAATCTTAGACCCTTTCTAGACTTGGTCTCAATCTTGGGATGCAATCATACACTAAACTTGAAACCCAGAATACTTAGGCATGCAAATATTTTGAGTTTTATGATACTTTGAATTAGGAATAAAAATTATAACATTGAGAAAATATTTACTTCTGAGTAATAAGTTATGTAGCAAGATATAAATGGAACACATGAAATAAAAACAATGAAAATTAGTTTTCAAAATGGGAAAGAGTAATAAACAGAGATGATGATTAATTTTATTTCAATTCATTTCTACAATGAGTATGCTTTAATTTTCAAAATCAACACTATTTGACAGGCCAATGGATCTGAAATAAAAGAATGGTACAGCTCTAATATGTGGCAACTACGCAATGATTCATTGTTAAGCAAATGAAAAGATAGTACTTATTTTTGTCTGTTAAAAATCTTTAATGACATAAATATGCCTCTCTCCTTTTTCATTGATTTAGGTTTAGATAATACAAGACTGGGACTGACTTGTGTGTGTATTCAAAGGCCATTGCAGTGCCATGGTATCCGACTGTACCCACATGATACTCTGCATCAATCTCCTCCACTAGAGCCTGCAATTTCTCACCTGCTAGGCCCAACAGGTTTAACATGGCCTGCGCCATTTTTTCCAGTTACAAATACTCTTAAAATAAACGTTTCAGTTCCTTATTTTATATGGTAACTTTTCTCAGCTCAGAGTCTTTCAGTGACAAAGAAAGTAGGTGAAAAATACCGGACCTACTGGTAGGGAGCAAGGAGTAAGATGTGTGCCTAGAGGAGAGACAGGGGATTTCAGACCACAACCATTCCTTAGTTTTCCCAAGCTTAGGTCCATATTGCATACCCAGTACAGAAAGTGGAGACAGAATGAGAGGAACCTCAAGCTGCCAGATATATGCGAAGGCCCCAGGGGGCAGTGGAGCCTGTAGAGCAGAAACACAACGTGATCACAGGGAGGAGGGTGCTGGGGGTGGATACGGATAACGCTTTTTACAATGAAACCAATCTGATGAGCGTACCCATCCGTAGCAGGAGAAGAAAGGGAAAGCTCATAACCAAATTATTCTGTAGAAACACACTCTAGAAAATGAAGTATTTAAATCGCATAAATTTGAAAAGATTGCAATAAACATATGCACCAGTATTTTAATACATGCTTCTCTTGGTTTCACTTATTTTTCAGGGACTTCTCTGTCCCCTTTCTCCTTCCTGTGTCGTGTGAATTCACAGTACGCAGATTAGCCTAAAATAAATTTTACTTTAAGCTGTACTAAAGACAACAAGACTTTCCCCACCCATCTCTGTTCACACTTCCTCCACCACTTTTTCATTACATAATCAACTCATTAAACGGGTTCTATATTGTATAAATTTACTCAACTCTTTTCAGTTTTCTCTCCTGTAGACATAATACTAATAGTTGTAATACAATATTTCATAGGACTACTAGGAAACTCAGATGGGATAATCTGTGCAAAGTACTTAGATAATTTCACATAGTACATCCAGTATCAATGAGCACTACTTTTTATTTATATATTTGTTCCTGCTAGAGAAAGAGTAATAAAACTGAAAATTGTAATGTCTATTACATCGAACATGGACTGTTTGGAAGTGAGCTACTGAACTACTCCCATTTTTCTCTAATAATCGTCCTGCCAGTCCAGGTTTTCACAAACATTCCTACACCACTCTATTTGTATAATAACTTACTATTTTCAAATTGTCTTCGAAGCCCTCATTCTATCTGTCCACACCCTCATGGTTAGTGACTCACTGTGCTACGTTTGCCTGCCGGTGTAATGGGGAATCAGGGCCCTTTCAGCATGGTCCATTTGGGCATGGATGGCCACCCTTTCCCAGGTATGTTTCATGATTCAGTGAATCTCCATACTTTAGCAAATCTAAAATAACATTGTTTTAGCTGTTTCTGCAGCTAGTAAAGCACTCTCTTCTTTCTGTGTTTGCAAGACATCACGAATGACAAGACAGCCCTTTTTCAGAGGTGACAAATTATGAAAGAAAAAACTCTTAAGTTTTAAGATGAGTGAAATATAGTATGATTTATAATCATATCAGCAAATTCATTGGAACCTCACAGAAAATCTTATGAGGACCAGGATGTAGTGAGATTCAATTTTACTGTTCATTAAAATCTCCTAGTACAGGTATGCATTCCATTGTCTTGCTACCAGAAGTTTTGATTCAGTAGAGTTGGGGGCAGGAAGAGGAACTAATTATTATTAAATAAGTGGCTTAAGTAATTCTGACATATCCAACCCGAAACACCTACAACTTAAAAACATGAATGTAATGGAAATATCACAATTCCTATGATAATTTTGCTCCTGATAGCCGTGTGATCATACTAGTGCATTTAAAATCTCTATGCTTTTTGCCTGCTGTAGACGTCAGAAGTCTGGAGCTAGACTGCCTGAGTACTTCTATATATAATTTTCCTCAGTTCCCTTATCTACAAAGGTGGAATAATCTAACTAGTAACCTAATATATGTAAAATATTTCACTCTCGGCACCTAGCGAGCATTATGTGTTTGTTTACTTGTAAAAAATGTAACCATAGTACCCACACCCTAGTACTACAATGCCTAAATGAAGCAACAATTATCAACTGTTTAGAAAGAATATATATTTTTAAATATTGACATAATGAAGTAATATATTTTAAGTAAGTTTTTAAATACTCTTTTCCTGAATAACCACTTTTTCTTTTCTGTGTTTTATCTGGAAGATGGACATGGAAGAATTTTCCATTTTAATGACTCAAATATTTAAAATTCTTGTTCACCTAATGGAAATTATATTAGCCCCTGAAAGAAATAAGATCTTTGACATTTATGTTGTGCTACAGATTATTTTTTACACAATCATCCTTATTTCAGAATATGAAATATTAGGAAAATTAGATAATAGTGAGTAAGGATATCTTTGGCATTCAAAATGTTAGCTTTAGTATTTACATATATGTTATACTTTATGCATAAATATTCATTTAAAAATATTAACCACTATTCAGAAGTAATTAGACTTACATGAAGTTGTATAAGTCGTAATACAGAAATCTGGTGTACACCTTACCTACTTCCCCCACCAGGATTACAACCAAATTCCTGATATTGCTACAGTCCACTGATCTTGTTCCTCAGTTTTGTGCTTGCTTGGATGGATGGATAATTGTATATCTTTTATGTATCTTATCACATCTATAGATTCACATGTCTACCGCCACAATCAGAAAAGAACAGCTTTTTTTCTTTTCATGCGGCCTTTTTCTAATACATTTTTTTCCCTATAATCCATTCTATTCTCCAAGGGACAATAAATCTGCTCTCTATTTCTACAATTTTGCCGTTTCTAGAATGTGTGCTAATGAAATCACACCTGGTCTACATTTTGAAATTTTCAGTTTTTCATTCAACATAATCCTTTGGAGATCTGTCCAAATTGCAGTATGGATCAATAGTTTATACCTTTTTCATTACCGAGTTGTGTAGCCTAGTACGGAGGCGCTACAGTTTGTGTAAACATTCACCCACTGAAGGACATCTGGACTGCTTCCAGTGTGGACTTAGGCCAAATATAATTGCATGAAATACTTTCATGTACATTTTTATGTGACTATAGGTTTCCATTTCTCTGAGATAAATGTCCAAAATTGTAAATGTTGTGTACTATGGTATTTCCATGTTTAGTTTCATAAGAAACTGCTAAATTGTCTTCCAGATGATTCTTTTACATCTCTACCTGCCATAGGTAAATGATCCAGTTTCTGTACATTCTCAGTAGCATTTGAGATCATTTTTTAAAATGTTAAGTATTCTTTTCGGTTTTAGTAATATCTTCTGTGTTTTTCTTTTGTCATGTGAGTCTCTTCTGTGAATTTTCTAGCCACATCTTTAAATGTTTTCTAATTCACTTTTTTAAAAAATGTACTGGGCTTGGACAGATTTTTGTATTCTACATTGACATCATTTACCATTTATGTGGCTTTCAAGTATTTTTTCTCAGTCTGCACCATGTTTTGTCATTTTCTTCACGTGGTATTTTGCAGATAAAATGTCTTCAGTCAAGATAAGGTCCAATTTATTATTATTTCCCTTTTATGCATTGTGCTTTTAGTATAAAGTCTAAAAAATTCTCTGCTGAGGCTATGAACCTGAATGTTTTCTTCTTTTTTAAAATATCAATAATGCCCCTTATCTTAAAATAAAAAAACTGAACAAATTTTAAATCTAGTAGTAGACCATACATTTATTTTGGTACAAAATACTGACATTTTCTCAAGGCTACAATGGGAGATATAATGACACAAATGTGATCAACAATTTAGATATTAAAAATTTCAATTTTGTATTTATAGCTAATTATATGATATCTAACTATACTATAAAAACATTCATATAAGCAGATAAATGTTGTCTCTTTTTATTCCAAAGCATAACAAAGATTACAATCTTTAATTTCTTGAGTTAACATTTATTTCTACATAGAAGAATTATGTGATCAGAATATTTAGAAATCCATACAAATAATTAGGGATAAGGAAACTGAGGTGTTTTATGTGATAGTAAAATATTGGAACAATGTAGATTCCCTGCAGAAAGGAAATGTCAAAGCAGGATTGGGCTACTCTGTCTATTCCAGTTTGAAAAGCCCAGCCCAGTTTTCACACTGCAGTCCAGTTCATGTTTGATTTCTTCAGGACCCAGGGCCTACCTGTAATGGTAGCTCACAGGTATGGAAGATATTGATACCCCTCAGCCCTGCACCAGCAACCCGCACCCAGGGCCCCCGGCCACTGCCCCTGAGGTAGGACAAATCCACCTTAAGAATGGGTTTGGAGTCACCCAGAGCTCTCCCCTTGGACCCAGTTCATTCCAGAATCATCCCTGGGTTAATAACAGTCCTTTGTCCATTGCCTTAATACCTGTTTCTCACTTCTGTGAGTCCATCCTGGAATTTCTGCAATCACCATCCAGATGTAGTGTGGCCTTGAAACCCTTAACCAATTACTGCTTCTGTGAAAACCAAACTAAGACACTGGGTTATTTACAGAGCAAAAAGCTAAGAACTCATTTTCAAAAATGGGCTGGAAATTTACATATTAATATATAAATATGTCCATTATGTCATTTGGCTAAAAAGGCATGACATTTATGTATCACACATGTGTGAGAACATGTATGCCCCAAACTGTTAGTGTTTTTCCAGCCTGGTAGATATACTTTAGTGGTTTCCTTTGTCTTTCTTCTTGGTTTTTTTGGTTTCCTTATTTTACATTTAACATATGCTAACTTCATGGCCTAAAAAATTGACAGGGCAGAAAATGAAGAAAATGGTTCGGTAAAGATTTTCTTTCCGATTTTTCTCATTTAAAAGATGGCTCTTTTCTAGATTTAGGTGGCCTAGAAAATGTAGCTTTAGACATTCTATGTGGAGGCATAACACGGTGATGAAAACCACATTTGCTTGGTTAGAACAAGCAGTGAAATGGGTTGGGCAAATCAGATCATTATTAAAGGCAAAACAGCACCTGATCATACACACTGGCAGCAGAGAAAAGCAGATCGATGAGTTAAAATATGGTCTACTTAGGGAAGGACACTTCAGTCAAAGTTTAGATTGAACATATTAATTGAAAAGGGTGAAAACTGTGTTTGTAAAGTAATGAAAAAGACAGTGTGTATATGAACAATGGGTAACAAAAGAGATTTCATGCCAGAAAAAATATGTAGAATATCTGTTCTGCTCTGTAAGGGACACATTCGTTAAGATGGTTTTTTTTTTTCCATTTTTATTTCTTCCTTCTTTTATACCAATTATTTGTTGATCTCCATTTTCATCTCTCAACTGCACTTATTTGTTCTGGAAAACAGTACATTGTACATGAAAGCAATCTCCATTACAATGAATACATTTCTTTTCATCTTTCTGGCCTGGTTAGCTCTGTAGATTTGGGCATGTGCTAATGAGGTCTGTGCTATAGATTCAAACCCCATCCTAATTAGCTGTACATAGAGAGACAAAATCCATGGATACACACCACTATTCTCAGCCAAACATCTAAGCAATACATTTTGTTGCCCGGAAATAGGACTAAAACAGATTGTATAGCTAAATTGACAGTGTTCATTATCACTACTGAATAAAAATTGTAAAACCTCTTTTGTTACACTGCTGTATGAATACCTACTGCTTCTCCAGTACTCCTTACGACGAGGATGGCACCAACACTCACGGAAGCAGAAGCAAGAAAGTTGGGAGTTCTGACTCTCCACTCTGCACCTCCTGTACTTAACCCATCACCACAACTTGTTGATTTTCACCTCTTGAATATATTTTAAACCTATCCACTAGCTGCTATCTCTAATGACACTAATGTCAACCAACCTACCATGAACATCTACTAGGACTCTATAATAACTTCTACAAAGAGCTGTATTTAGTCCCTCCCTCCTCAGTCATTCTCACACTGTAGCTTATTTTTCTTAAAGTACAAATATAGGTGCACTCTCTTTTGTAAAGCCTGATATACAGAGACTGAACTCTGAAAGCAGCAAAAACGCCTGCAGGATCCAGCTTCTCACCGTTCCAAACTTATCACCCTGGTCTGCTGGGTATGACTTTCCACATCTCTGGCAATTCATATTGCTAATAATCAAACTTGATGAAAGAATGGGTGATAACCCTACCATTCTCACACCTATTCCTGCTTTTTCAGACTGTCTGAGAACACTCAGGCTCTTCAGAAATAGATGGGTTCTTTTTCAGCTTCTGTAATTTTCTTCATGCAATCAAGGTGTTTGTGTCTACTTTTGCTTTGTCTCAAAACCCAAAACCCTCCTTCCCTTTGCCTATTTAATTCCTGGTTTTCATTGTTTAGACCTAATCAGTGTCTTCTATTCTGAGCATCCTTAGAACACTTTTCAACAATTGTGTTAAACATTTGTGTAGTTTATTATTGAGTTCCCTTCACTGCAATGTAATCTGTAGGAATCCAAAGTAAAAATGGATAGTACTTACTGCTTTCTTCAGTTCATAAAATGATCTCAAATATTCATTAAGCAACAATGAGTATTTTTCCACAAGTAGCCATGTGCAAAGATTTACCCATAGTTTCACTCTAATCATTCTATTATTTATATATAGTCTGTCACAATTTCATTCTTGAAATTAAAGACACTGATATATGTTACTGTATGTTCTGGCACTTCCTGTTTGTTCTGGACACTCTTGGTTGCCTCTTGTACTATGTATTCATCTAAGTTTAACTGTAGATATTTTCTAAGGCCTGTGTTCATTTTGGATAAATCGGTCTCAATCTGTCCACCACAAGAACTATGTTTGCATGGATGACATTCAAACTCACCACATTGCCATGGCCTCCTTCTGTTACATAGTTCAAGATACACAGTGACTCTTACACTGTACAGTTCAAATCAGAAATTAGCTACCTTTTTATTCGTAACAACCAAATTTTTCTCCTAATCCCAAAATTCTTCTGTATTCTCTTCCTGGGTTAGTCTTGCCACTTTCATACTTTCATTTTCCAGTCGACTGTGTTCAACTTTATTCAAAATCTATATGCTCCTCTTTGCCCTCATTTTTCTTGTGTCCTAAATTTAATCATGACTGTCTTCTCATCTCTGTCATATTTAAACCTTTTAACTCCGTTCTACTTCCACAGAGATTTAGACTCAAATATTCATGGATCTAGAGAGTGCAATAACATTTTAACTCCGGTCATTGCTCTTCTGCCTCATTCTCAAATTCATCACCATCATCCATCAAATTAGTCTCCCTAGAGTTGCACTCCCTGATAAGAATGTGGCCCCAAAATAATGGCCCCTGCTCAGGGATATTGAGTTGTACAGACTTTGTATACTGACTAAGGCGTAAATGCCAAAATCCATACCCACAGTTTTCTTAAGCATTCATAATACATCATGGCCAATTGCTATATGTTGTGATTTTACTGGAAAGCATCCTACTCCTAGAACAGAGTCACCCTTGGCAGATTCCTCTGAATTCTATTTTAGTACCCTACTTGACTTGTGATCAGAGGTGGGGAGAGAGCTTTTCACTCCTGAACATTCACATCAAGTGCAATCTTTTAACATGAAAGCTTTGAAATGCATGACACGTTTTTATCATCTATGTTATGGAAGAGATAATTTGCTCTGTACTATAACTTGTTGGTCCTTGCCTTATTCTTTAATAGAAATTGTAACCTCCTTAAGAGAAGATATTATTTCTTATTAATTTTATGTTCCCGCCAAGTCAATTTCAGGGATTGCCATGTGCTAGGTGCTCAATAAGTATATGTTGAATTAAACTCAATAGTTAGAAATGAAACAAATAAAAATGTACATCTACACATGAATGAATCACTCAAAACCAGTAACGTGTACATCAGAATGTATAGAATAAAGGATTTGCTGTTCTTGATGTACCATTTATCTTATTCCTGTGGATAAGACTTTATTGTATTCAAATATTGCAATAAAAGATTAACATGATATTTACAAGTGCTCTGTTAGATAGACAAATAATAAAATACCCATTCTATGGATCAGTCAACTGATTTTGTTACTGACCTACATATGTAATATGATCGATAACAAGGCAAAACCCAAGCCAGTAGTTTTTGATAGTTGTCAGCAGGATGTACTCTCCTCTAATCCCACTGCTATTTGTTTTCAGCTATAAAATGAATGACTATATGAGTGATATCTCACAGTTCGGGCTTTAATCTAAAGAAGTAACACATGCAGAACACAGGCTGGATATTCTGAAAGATGGGAAGACTGGGTAAAGACTGACTGCAAAAAGAGTGAATGCCAAAATTAGACTCTATCATTTACTTGAGATTGGATAAAGAGAACACACCAAAATTGTGTCTATTTGTATACCTGTGCATACATATGTGTATGTGCATACAATTAGTTGTGTGTATACATATACTTATCAGCATCAGTTTGAGAACCCTGGGCATAAATTATTTCTCCTAAGCTTCTTATGATTATAAAAATCTTACTGTCTCTGAGGTCATACTAATCTCTCAAAATAATCATGTATCCTTAATTCTTGTCGTCACTCAAAGGAGCTAGAATATGAAGAAATTATACACCCATCAGAATGTATTCATTTTCATGTTATTTTAAAATGTATGTAACATACTAGCATGACATAGGGTTCGTGTAACTACTACAGTTTCAATTATTTCAGCCTTGTTTGTACGGAGCAGTCTCCACATGACTAAGCCTGATTCAGATCCTCTGTGACACCTTGCAATTATGATCTAAAGTTACACTGGAAATTGTGTAAAGAAGATATGGTCTTTCAACTTCACTGGCTTCTTCATTCACCCTTAGCACTGACGGCTGGCTCAAAATTGGAAATAACATAGTTGTGACATGAAATGTTCTCATAACAAAAATATATAAAATATTTTTCTGACGTATTCACCCTGGGAACCTGGTGTGACTAAAAGGTGGAGATGCGAACACCCTGATGTTACCAAACAAGTGCCAGGACCCTGCTAAAAGGAAAATCTATTTCTGTCATTTCCTCCCAAGAAACTTCAGGGGAAATTGTTATGGATGTTTCCATTTGGCTCTGTGTACCACAAATAGAGTTATTAAGCATCAATTCTATGCTGAGATTGAGTGGGGAAAATTTTTTATAAAGATTAAATTTAAATAAAAAGAACTGGAGAATGTTTATATTTAAACAATTAGACTATGAAAAAGGCATCACTCTTAAAAACTTCCTAATATTATTACAACTGTTCTTTCAAATGAATTTTTCTAACAATAATAATATTGGAAAATATGAATTTTGCCACTTAATCGGGTAAAAGTAATGCTGAAAGGAAAATTATGATCTAAGAAATATTGGGTAGTAGAAAATGATTCAGACTTTAAAATTTGTTTTAATAATTCAATTTAGTTTGCCAGATTTGTCAGTTATTTTTATTGGATTTCTTTTTGATTTTGATTTCTTTTCCTTTAATTGCTGGTTGGGTCTTTAGTGTTGAGGAGAAGGCTGATGAGTTCATTGTATTAGCTAAGCCTTACAATTCAGTCACCTTGAGTTGTGCTTCCTTTGCACTTCTGAATTCACTCATTCCAGCTCCCATTCATTCAACAGAACTATTTAACTAGCTATAATGAGCTAGCCACTAGTGCTGAGAACAGGGAATGCAATTTGAACTAGATGTACGACATTGCCCATTCTTAAAATATAGTGGCTTCTGTGTTTGCATGTTTCAGAGAATCTAATCCAATATTCCAGGTAGGAAACAGATAGTAATAAATCTTGAGTAAAAATGTATGCATAAATATCACAAATATACCCCACACACCCATGATCTCTGAATGTTCATTCCACTTTTAGTTTGTGGTGCAAAATTTAGGAGCATCAGATTCAAAAGATGGTAATATTTTCCCATAAATGATATTAGCTCATCAATCCAGCTTTTCTCTATAGTATGAAATTGCTATAGTGACTAAGCTACAGTGGCCATGGCTGCAAAGAAAGCAACAGCTTTGGAGGAAGAATTCTATGATTGCCCAGAGCCTCTGTGAAGGCCACCTATTGAGAGAGTCTTCATTTCTCTCAGGTTTGACAATCTGCAGAATTATTCACAAAAGTTACAAAGAAACTAAAAATTCTAAAGATTCAATATAAGCAAACTATCTCTTTGTGAGGTTATCTCTGATCTAAAACTTAAATTTAATTTAAAAGAGAATGATCCTTACCAAAAGCTTAATGAAATCTGCAATGCTGTGCAGTCAATCGTGGAAGAAACAGTGTTTGAAAAGACTTTGATTAAATATGCCCATTTCTAAAGGAGCTATTGTAAGGCTGACTTTCTTTATCCTTAAGTAAAATAATACTTATCTGATTAGCTTTTACAAGCAAACCTTCCAGAACTGAATTGTAACTGTAAAGGAAGAGTAACCTAGAAATATAATTATCCAATTTGCAGGGCCACCCATGTTTTGTTAAAACTATATTCTGCCCTCAATCTGCAGAAATTGCTTTGGACTCAATGGTTTTGGGAAATGAAAACTTTCATAAAACTTTGCAGTCACTGTTTAGTTTTTGTTCAATTACTAAATTGTAATAAAATGTTTCTTTCTACAAATATGTTGATGAATTTTTTAAAGTGATCATACACATTAGCATCTATCCACTCATTAATTTAATAAAACAACAAATATGTAACTTTTGTGTGCTAAATAAGTAATCTCTATGTGCTAAGAATACAATAGTGCAAATAGACAAAATACCTACTCTTCTACAGCTTATATTAGAGAGGAGATAGAAATATAACCACCACTGGCACAATCACAACCACAAAAAAAACACAAACTAACTAAATTTTATGTTAAATAGTGATGAACATGGAAAGAAATAATGAAGTTGGTGAGAAGTAAAGTTTTGCAATTGTAGGGTACTGTACCATTGTTTTCCCTTGATGATTTGGGGAATATTTTAAACCATCAAACAATGAAACTGACCTAAAATTCCATTTTAATTTTTCTTCATCTGAGAGAACAAAAAAATAAAAACCAAGAATAACTCTGACATGCCTAAAGAATGCTGGAATTTATGGGAAAACTTAAAATGTATAATTTTTGTATTAAAATTCATATGAGTTGTGTTTGTTATTACACACGTCTCTCTTTTATTTTAAAAGATGAATAAAAGTGGATATTTTCTGCTCAGCTTCCTTTCTGTGGGAGCTAAAATATAAACAGAGATACATTTTAGGTTACTCAAAATTTGTGATATGTCAATTACATTTAGAGCAAAAGGTTATGGTAAGACTGAAATGGAATGACTGCCGACCTTTAATTTGAAGATTTAACATTTGATTTAACACTTAAAAATTTACTTTACACATAGAATGTTTGGATATTGGTGATTCAATATTGGTTTCTTGCAAATTATCTCACTTTGAGCTCTGTACTACACATTACTTACCAGAGTAAAATTAACTTAGTCTGACCGACACTTTCTGATTTCCCCTATCTCACTGTATCTCTCTAACACGCGCATGAATGTGAAAAATAGATTCATAATTTTAACCACATACACATATATGAACACTTACTTTTATTTTAAAACTTTTCACCAATCTTTATTTTCAGATAAAAGATTCACATTTCTTGACTTCATTAGCTCTCTAGAAACTACTGACTCACCCATTTTTTTTTATCCTCTTCCCATCCTTTTAGTGTTACTGCTTTTCTACCCTTTGTTCTCCTGAGTCTACAGTTTTGTTCATGATATTCTCCTTTCCAGAGCATATTACCCTCCTGCACAAAAAGGATCCAGCACACTTTTACTCCTGTCACTTTCTCATGAACTTGCCCTTTACCCCTGTGCCCAGCACAATTTGACATCATGTTCCTTTGAGCCTGTTTGCTCCTAACTAATGTAGTTTTAGTTGTTTTGTCATGTTGTGATTCAATACTGATTTTTACTAATTTAAAAGTTGGCAAATGCTGAATATGATGTCTGTGGCTTTACCACAAAAGTAAAACGATGCATGGAGATGTGCAGGCCTTGAGAAAGGCAGCTACTCTTGCAGAGAAAACCACAATCTAGCAGCCTGACATTTCATTACTCTGCAAAATTCATTTCATGTATTCTGTCATCTATAATAGCTTCTCACCTGGGTATCACTGTCCTCAGATTCCAAAATATACCATGCAACCACCCAAATTCTGATATTAATATATTTTTAGCTATCTCTTCTCTCAGCTTACGTATTTCTTATTCAAGCTTACCCTAATATCTTAAATAATATAATATGGAGTGTTTTCCATCTAATTGGTTGTTGAACTAAATTGCATTGAATCAGACACAAATATCCAGTTGGTGAAAGCATTAACTTCATGCTAAGCCCAAAAATGCAGAGTCAGGGTTAATTAAATCTTTCTGCCTAATATCAGCTTGTCATGGGGCTAGTTTAAAAACTGCCTTTCCCAAGAACAGGAGAAGTGAAAAAAATCCATCAGTTCTTTTAATTAATTTGAGACAAAAGCTATAAAATGGTGAGAATAAAAGTTCATAATTTCCCAGAGAAGAGATAAGAAGATGTCCCAAGTCATGTACATAACAGAATCTCACAGAATTCTGTAAGCTTCCCTGGAATCACAGTAAATACTCAGGAAGCCCCATGTTGGGTTAATCTGGGTTTCCATGTTTCTTATTATCTTTACTCCAAGCACATATCCCAGTACAGTAAGGCCACATTTGCGTATAACAAACACCCCAGTGGAACTTATGTGTGTTGTCATTTGAGATCAATTTATCCTAAAGCTATTGGCCATAATACGTAATGACAAGTAAGTGATAGAAGTCCAGAGCCACTTGCCTGTAGCGGGGGGAGGTGCCCGTTAACCAGGATGACTCCATAATACTTAGAGCCTGACCATGATGGAGGATACTGCCTCCTGTGTGTGTTCCTTAAAGATGAAGAAAACAGTTTTCTGGTGTTTTGGGGCCCCAGATTTTAGACATAAGAAAGAGATGAGGTTTCTAGGGCAAGTTTGCCTCACTTCCTGCGACATGCAACAAGCAGATAGACACAGTACAATGCGATATAAAGCCCCCCAGTGGGGTCAGCTGAAATATATAGTCCAAGCCAAAAGGAACCACGAGACCCTAGAGACACATCGGCAGTTATCTTGTCGGTGAGGTTTTCACTTGTCTTCTCATAGAGTCTATAAACCACATGATACAAAACACCATGAAAAGGACCCCATCCTTACCACCTCCAAAGTGTGTCTGGCCATGTGATGTGCATCTCAAGGAATTAACTGCCAAAGGCTTTCAATAGGAGACAGTGTTAGCTACTCCTCTCTCTCTATCTCCTTAAAGCAAGGATGAAGGAAAGGATCGCAAAGAAAACCAGATAAATTTCAAGTACCACTGCAGTGGAATCTAATGGGACCTCTTTCTGTCTGACTTGAGAAAAGGAAGAGAACATTAAGTAACACACAAATTTACATTTTTAAATTGTGGGATAGAATCTTAAAATAGAGTCAGACTGTCTTAATAATCCATAGTTTAAAAAAAGCTGGTGGAGCCTAACTGCAGTATAAAAAGTGATCTTCATTACCAGCAAAATTACTGGTAATAGGGTAACAATTACAGTGTAAATAAAACCACATTATATTTGTACTTGAATTAGATGCACCTTTTGGCAAAGCATAGCAAAACATTTATAAAAGTAAAGGAATAAAAAATGTTTTTAACATCAGTCTTAAAGGCTGACTCATGATCTACACAAGCTGCGTTTAAAGACAATAACATGATAGACTGACACCATATCTTTATGGATGACAATAATGTTCAAGTGAGTCTAAGACTCCAATTAAACCAAGTTCCTACATCCATTTTCCTTCAGTGCATAGCTTGGTTTACTTCTCATTGGCTAATTAGAAGTGAGCACCAGGAAATGAAGACACCTGAAAACATGTTAAATTCTGCTGAGCTTTCAGTGCTGTAATGTGAAGGGTGAATTAGATCCTCTGAAACATTTATGCGTGATGCTCTGGAGGTACAACATCTTAAAGATGTTCCCACTTGGATTGTTCCATTGCCGAAATTGAGTAACACTATTGTGAGAGGTAAATGGATGGTTCTAAAGGAGCCCTACAGCAAGTCTAGTGACTCCAATGAATTACTTGGCTTCAGTGGTTGTCTTTAATAACTGAATGTTCATTTAGTGAAATACAGAAAATCCAAGTATGTGATTATGTCTTCAATTTGAGTAAAACAAAACTCCAGCCATTGTTTCCCTATCAAAATTCTCATAGCTACAGGAAATCCTGAAGTGGTTCAACATGGGATTCTGAATTATCATCATGAAACTATAATCTTCTAGCTGTCAGAAGAGGCTGTTGAAATTGTATCCATTATTATAACTTTATTTTTCCCATGTCTTTATTGAAGAATAACTGACAAATACAAATTTTGTATATTCAAAGTGTACAATGTAAAGTTTTTTCACATTTACAATATGAAAAGGTTATCACTATGAAGCTAATTAGCATATTTATCACCTCATGTAGTCCCTTTTCATGTGATTACACTTATGATCTATATTTTTATTAAATTTCAAGTGCAAAATACACTATTTCTATTTATAATCCCCATGTTCTCTATTAGCTTTCCAGAATTGATCCACCTATTACAACTGAAAATTTATACCCAGGTATATCTATTTCTATTTCTATCATATAAAACTTTTGTCTTAGACATAGGTATTTAAGAAATTTGACAAATATGAGATGAAAATGAAAATAAAATATTCAAATAAAAGGTATTTGCACATGATTTTTCTTGTTAGAGGGAAAAATGAAGTTTTCATTTTGAGAAGAAACAAAATTTTTGACAGTAGCTTCTGAAAAGGTCCATTATTTAATATTGAATCACAAAGGGGTTTATTATATATTGAAGAGAACCTATATCATTCTGATGGATAACCATAATTCTTTGGGCACAAATTCTTTCTTCATAATCATTACTATGAAAATCTGAAAGAAAATGTACTACCATAACTGGCAAATGAAAAATTATTAAGTGCATTAACTATTCCAGGCTACTGGAGTTCCACTTAATGCACCTGGGTAGCAATTTACTAAATGGACTCAAGTGGGCTTAAAGATCTTGCACGCCCCACAAAGGTATGCATTCGGTCACTTTATAACCACTTGAATAATCTGTATATTCAAAAAGAACAGGAGTGTGAGAGTAAAGAATTGTCATTAAGAAATGAAAAAGAGAAAAATATACTATAATATAAGCAATTTAGAAATTACTTTTCTTGGGAAGCCAGAGATTTTTGAAATGCTTTTTCTTGAAGTAATAAATTTATTACATTTGATGTGACAAATTATATTTGACAGATGTGGGTCTTTTTGAATACTTAAGATTCAAAGTAAAAACTATCTGTTATGGTTGATACATTGTGTCAACTTGGGGACTCTAGAGGTTTGACTGAGTGATTCAGCAGGAAGCCAGGGTGCTTATTTTGTACACATCCTGAGCCTGTGGAAGAGGAGGGCATGGAGATTGTGTGAGAGCTACACGCCCCCTGGGTGGGGGTAGCCTGTTTACAATGTAAGGGAAGAAGAGAGGTTGTTTGCTACCATTCCTCCCTTTTGCTGGTTGTTTGCTGCCATGAATGTTTGCCCTCTGCCATGTGCCACTCTGCCTCAGAACCAGCGAAGTAAGGACTGAAACCTCCACAAACTGTAAGCTAAACACACCTTTTCTTCCTTCATTTTGGATGTTGGGTATTTTGTCTCAGCAACAAGAGAAAACTAACCAAGACACTATCTTACCATCTCCCAGTAAGTACTAAACACTGTAATGTGAAGTTGTTCAAAGAAAAAAAAAATCTTATGAATAGCAAGCTAAATATTCAAGAATATGCAGCTAACAAGCACAAAACGTTTAATGTTATAGATATAATGTTGTTATGTTATATCAAGAATAGGAAATACAGTGATAAAATTAGAACATTTTGTATATTTAAAGAATTATTAATTGGTTTGTTTTAATATTTCAGCTCATACCTCCCAGACAAGACTCTATTCCATTTCCCAATAACTTGATTTAATACAAAATATATTTGTTCTAAGATTTATTGGTTCTGCATCTCATGACTAGTTATATTTATGCTGATATATTTTAGAATGTGGTTATAATTTATAAGTGAATCTTAGGAAAAATTTAAGTCAAGTCTCTCACATGAATATTTCTGTTATAATTTCAAAAGTTGATCTTATTTTGAGATCTAAAATTAGTTTGATTCTCCATTAGTAGATTCTCCATTACATAATCTAGGAAATATTCTTAGTTGGTTTTTTTTTTTTGTGTGTGTGTGTGTATGTGTGTGTTTGAACCACTGATTGTAAAACCAGATTGTTTTACATACAGCAGGATAGGGCTAAGGACATACATGGTAGAAGAGACCCTGTGTTTTACATGTAACTATGAAGAGGAGTTTTATGTTTTTGGAGACTAGAATTTTTTTCTGGCCCCAAGGGTTTAGTAAGAGGCAGGATTATAAGAACATGGTGCTAGTACTCCTTACTTGCAGTTCCTCACCTGTTGTCCGACTGTCTATTTCTATGTGGATGGCTCTGTATCTTTCTGTTAACAGTTGGCCCTTTACTCATGCAAGAGATATTTACTGAATTTTTCCCCAGACTTTGTTCTTGGCACACAGAAACCACCAGTGAATAAAACCACTAAATATCTAGACTTTCTGAATGTCTATACTCAGTGTGGAAAGATGGATAAATTAGCATAATTTCAAAAATAAATGGTGTAGTGTTTTAGGGGCTGATGTGTACTATGGCAGGGGTTTACAAGGCAGAGCAAGTATAATTTAGAATTCTAATTGTAAATTTTGAAATGAAAAGGAGAGATTATAATTTTAAAGCATTTCTTTTGGTGAAGGTGAAATCTGAATAGAGACTTAAGGAGAAGTCAGCTTTAAGGGAAAGAACCGTCCACAAAGAAAACACAGAGCAAAGGTCAGACGTGGGTGCTTGCCTGGGACATTTCCAGAGCTAAGGCAACCTGGGCGGTGTGCAGGCATTGGTTGGAGATGTTAGACGAGGGCGAGGAGATCAAGGCAGAAAGAAGAAGAGGGGGAACGTTCTGTCTCACAGGGAGTGAACCGCACCCAGACCTGATGTGAGATGTGAGGAGGGTGTGGTCTGCTGTGTCTAACTGCATCCACTAACGGTAGACTGTAGGATAAAAGGTGGAAGTTAAAGAACCAAATCGAAAGACTGCTGCAGAAATTTAAGTTCAAGAGTGGAGTAATCGGAATCCCTGGAAATAGTACTAAGGTGTTGAATTTGGAATCATTTTCAAGACTGAAGGAGCATTTACTGACGAGTTGGATGTGTGACTCAAGAGCAAGGTAGTAGTTGAAGGAAGCTGCGCGCCTAGAAGGATGGAGTTGTTGGCAACTGAGGTGAGATAGGGTAGAAATGAAGCAGGTTTTAGGCTTCCAGTAGGTTATGTTCGGGAGTTTGGGGGCTCTCTGTCCATTCCTCCCTC